>CM067221.1:27414386-27579080 GCA_034190945.1 Octodonta nipae | reverse complement strand
AATAATTCATAAATTAGCCAGAAATTTGCCAGTGGTTACAGGGAAAAAATAATAATAATACAACTTGGATCACTTTGAAGTGGCGTCGGAATTGGGACTAAATTTTGTAACAATGTTGACTTTCGGTTAGAAACAACTGAAATTCTGTGATAACTGTAATGTTGTCACAAATGTGTAATCAAAAAGTTTGTAGTCTAACATTATAACGTGTGCAAAATCGAAGCCTTCTTTAAATACTTTCTTCTTAAAAACCTAGCTAAATTAATTCATATTTTCTACCTCATAATTCCTCTTCTGAGTAGTTATTTGATTGAAGCCGGTTCTGTGCATGTATTAAAGTTTGTACGACGCAAGTCTGGATCGTTTGAGGAGATTTCTGATTAGCAAGCCGAACGCAAAAACTCGGTCTCTTCTCGTTTCGATGCCGATAGGTGAACGTGTTTCTTACGCGATGTCTGCGAATTTATGGGTAATGATGGCGTTTTACTAAGTGAAGTGGCCGTACGAGAATTTTCAAGTATGTAGTAGTAGATAGTTGGATTATATTCCCTGGTGTTTGAATCAATTTGGAAGATATGCTGATTATAGAGGAACTATCAGCTTAGAGTCAACCCCTGTTTGAAAAGGTGAGCGTGGCCATTTTGGTTGAAGTAAAATCGACATATGCTATATTATATTTTAGGGTTTGAAGTTAGGAGCTATTTTTAAAGTTGGGATCTTGCTTTGACGTTGGAACTATTTTAACTTTTTACGTTGGACCTGTTCAACTGTTATTTGAAGTTTGTTTTGGTGAAGCCGTCTTATTTATGATGGGCTTATTTTACGTTCGAGTTGGGCCTATTTAACCGTTTAAATGGAGTATTTTCTACAGTGAAGTTGAGTTTTTGGATGGAATTATTCCTGTTTCCGGCACCGTTTCTTTTTTTATGGTGGAAACATATTTTTTATGCCATTTGATTTGTCATTGTGGAGGAGTTTATGCCAGCCATGCATCAATTGGCTATTTAACCGTTAACTAGATGGGATACAATTACGGTACAGCCGGTGCTGGATGAAGTACATATTCATTACTGACAGACGACTGTGAAATATTTGGCTATGAGTTTGCCAGATTAGAAGTACAGTACAAATAACTACTTCAATGTGTATATGCTAATAGAAATTCTTTGTGCAAGATAAGATTTATTCTGTTAACAGTTTATACCGGTATCTTTTTTGAACAATCAGTTTGATCATATTTTTTTCCAGATTTCACTGTTGTAATGTTTTGTAAATTTGTAAATAAAGTAATTTTCACTGTGAATTTTGTACATACATTAATTTTCACGATATACATATATTATTTTTTTCAAATTAGTCACTAAAAAGAGCGTCTCATTTTTTTGATCATTTTTTTGAACTTCATATATTTTATTTTTTTGTTAAAGTCTGCTCTGTTTACATTTTGTATATTTTTTATCATCCCCAACCTATCGGTTGATAAGAAAATTTTAATTAAGCATAAGTGAAGGTATTGAATACAATTTTTTGTGAATAAAATAAAATAATAGCCAATTCGTTCAGAAGGAAATTCACTGTTAGTGTGAACGTCGTCGTCGTGGTGCTGTCGAATACTTTACATTAATTTCGTTATCATATATATACGAAACGGCCTGTACCTAGCAACCCGCTTGAAAATTAACAAAACAATTAGCAACAAAGGCAGCATGTAAAAGTGCGCCCGCTACAGGCGGTGTAAGAACAAACACATCGTTATAGACCCGGCACAGTCGCTCTTTGTGAAATTCGTAACTACCAAAAAGGACCGAATTATTGATCAGAAAACTGCCATTCCAACGTCTTGTTAGGGAAATCGCACAAGACCGATTTTAGATTGCAGACCTCAGCAGTAATGGCTTTGCAAGAAGCTAGCAAAGTTTATCTGGTTGGTCTTTTCGAAGGTACCAATCTGTGTGTTTCCACACGAAACGAGTAACCATTATGCCGAAGGACATACACTTGGCAAGACGTATACGTCGTGAACGCGCCTAAAAAAAGTTTTGATATAGCCGGTGATAACATCACAACCTCATACTGTTGTTGGTTTTTAAATGTTTCAATTACAGGTTTTTTTTAATTAAGTGGAGCCCTCAATAAAGATAATTTTGTGTTTTAATATCTTACCTACATCCTAATGTTCCCTATATAAAGCAGTCGCCTAGCAATTGTGAACAGGCTAAGTTAGGTTTTGTATTGAACTTTAAGTATATTGATTTTATAAATACATGGCTGCTGTCACAACATCAAACGTTTATTATTATAGTTGACGTTTTGTTGGCAAATGCAGCCTCTTGACTATTCGGGTAAAAATACAACAAAGAAACAAGATTATATAAGTATATACATATACATTTATAAACACTGAACAAGTGATAAAAACAATGACATTTTCAAAGGTAAACCTTAGTAGCATAATTGATTGGTAATACTGTAAAGTTTAAGTAAATATATTTAAGTGCAGTTGTATGATATCAGCTGTTGAACTATAACCATTTTTCCTCGCATATGCACATGCATATTCTAGATTATTCACTTTTTCACGAAGAACGAGTTTTTTAACTGCTTCTTGATTATCGAGAGAGCAAGCCAACATAAGCGGGGTCTGACCTCTTTTATTCCTGCAATCAGATTTTGCACCTTTATGGAGAAGTTTTTGTAATAGAGTAATTCTATTGCGCTTTATGGCATGATGAATAAGGCTCCATTTGTTTTTGTCAACACAGTTTATGTCAGCCTTGTTTTTGATAAGGAGATCAAAAACTTCTTTGCTGTCATTCATAACAGCATAACATAGAGTGTTTAACAAAAATTTATTAGCCTCGTTGACATTGGCATTCCATTTCAATAGTTGTTTTGCGATGTTTACATAATTGTTCATGCTAGCATAGTGAAGTGCTGTATTACCACCCTTATTTTATGATTTATGTTGACACCTTTTCATAAAGAAGTCTGGCTAGTGGCAAATTTTCCGCCATGACAGATGATAGAAATGGAGTGTTTCCGTATTTACATTTCGAGTCATATTCAACTCCAGGGATATTAGTTATTTCCTTAAACCAATTGTCAGGATTTATATTACAAAGACAATGTAAAGGACTCTGTCCTTTAGATTTTTCTTGTTCAAAAGACTGGTTGTAAATTTTCCGTGTTTGAACAAATATTCTACCATGTCGCTGTCGACTGTTTCCCAAGCTAAATGCAAAACAGTATTTTCGTTATCATCAGGCTTCCATTTGTCCAACTCGTTTTCTATTTCCAAGAGTTTTTGTAGTCCAGCAAAATTCTTGAATGTTACGCTCAGATGAAGTAGATTCATATAAGAGTGATTCATAACCTACAAAATTTAAATATATGGTTAGTGGAAAGCAATATTGTTAACAACCAACTATATATGTAAAGAATCAACATATATATCAAAATAAAGGACATACTATAATTATTGTAGGAATTATAGGAATGAACCAATCAAGAATACGAACAATCTCGCCTATTCATCAATTAACCACATAGCATGAATAGTAATCTAATTAGAACAGAATATGTGAATTATGGACAACTTGTATCTCAAACATCAAGGTATGATCATAAACACCAAAATAACATTCAATATTTTCGGATAACTTAAGCAACATGGAAACCTTAAATAATTATGGGCCATATCAACATACTTAAGATGATCAGTATGTTTATTATTTTCAAAATTAAATAAAATTAAATAAAAACTTTCTTAACAAAGACTTCGCATATAGAATTGACATAAAACCATAGCCAACATATATATTATATATATATATATATATATAATATATATATAATATATATTCCACCTCAAACGGGCCACCTTGAATATATTGGTTATTTTCAAAACTAATGTAATAAGAAAAAACAGTCGATTTGGTTTCGAAATTTATGAAATTATTGAGGTGAATAAACGCTTGCGAGCATTCAACATAAACAGGCCAATTCAATGACCTTGAGATTTGAGATAGGAAAAATAGGTGTTGTCGTATATCATTTTAAATCCCTTTTTACGGATTATATCATCGTAACAAAAATTTTTATTGCAATTTCCGTACATGTAATAATAAAAGAGTATTAAAAAAACGAATTTACATTACAATACAATGCCTCTGAATCAAATGTTCAAAGTGTCTTCCATTGACTTCCATACAATAGTACAACATTGACTAAAGCGGTCTCTGACTTGGTTCAGCGTAGTCGGTGTTATCTCACAACACTCCGCTATAATTCAATGGCGTCGTTCGTCAAATTCTCAGGCTGAGTCATAAAATTTTGGATTTAACATGTCCCCACAAAAAAAATGCAAATGTGTCAGATCAGGTGATCGGGCAGGTTTCTATAGGGCCTCAACTTCCAATCCAGCGACCAGGGTATTCCAACTCCAGGTATTGATGAACTGGTGCGGCGTTCTGAGGAGGAACTCCATCTTGTTGGAAATGCAATTGCTGTTCATTAGAGGATCATTTTCTAATTTTTCTATAATCAAAGCATTAATTTATTTTCCAATATTGTGATAAATTTCACGATTTAAATTACCAGGAATAAACCGGGTCCAATTAGATAATTCCCCAAAATCCCTGCCCAAACGTTTCGTTTTAACGGAGGTTGACTATGAGTGTCTCGAAATAAATGAGGATTTGTATGCTCCAAAATCTACAGTTATGTCGGTTAACCTCCACATTAAGTGAAATAGTGCACTCATCCGAAAACCATACATTAGACAAGAAGTTCGGGTTTTCGATCATAAGCTGGGTCATAATTTCGCAAAAACTCTTGCATTTATCCCAATCATCCTCATTCAATTCATGAAATAATTTCATTTGGTATATGGAATCTGTACTTCAAAAATTCTAAAAACGTTAGTTTTGCTAATACCGGAAGCTGCACAGATTTGCAGGATAACTGCGTGTTTGGTATAAGTTGGGCATGGCCCAATGTAGCCACAGCTACCCCTTCATCATTTACAATTCCAATGGGACCTCTTGTTTATTCATCACTGAACCCGTCACAACAAATTTTAAATCAACTCCAATACGTATTTATGACGAACGTTATGTCGGGATGGTTTCGTTAAAAACCATTGCAGCACAATTTGATTTTGTAATAAAGACTCACCAGCTCAACACGTTTTTGCAATGTGTATACCATAATTGTCTTTTAAATTTTCAACAAATCAGTAAAGTAATAACTTGACAGATAAATGTACAATGCTTCAAATGATCGAATAAAGATCTGAACAAATAAATAAACTTGCTGTAAATATCAGCAAAATATAATGTAAATAAATGAATATTTACATTTAATGTTTTTTCTGTATTGTGGGTTATTACAGGCTGCGACAGTGACAAACGGGATGGTTTAAGAGCGTACTATAAAAGAACTGCTTTTAATACATTTCCATGCAGTAAAAGCTTTAAATTTAACAATTCGGTTTTACTAATAGGTCCGTTAGGTTCTCTGTTACATGTACAGAAACTTCAATAAAAACTTTTATTATGACGGTATAGTCCGTAAAATGGCTTTCAAATGATATACGACAACACCTATTTCCGTATCTCAAATCTCAACGTCATTGAATTGGCCTGTTATGTTGAATGCGCGCAAGCGCTAATTCTCCCAAAAATTCCCCCTCCAAAAACATTAGACCTTTTTTTTTCTTATTACAATAGTTTGAAAATAATCAAGATATTCAAGGTGGCCTGTTGAGATCGAACCCTAATAATATATATAATATATATATATATTATATATATATATATAAATCGTCCATGAGTTATCAACTATGCGAATGAATTCGCGGAAATCACCTGATACATTTAGTACCCGCGAAAACTAAAAACCTATACCTAAATATCTACAAACATTTTACAAGCTGTAAACGATAAACCTAGTGCAAGAACAGTTGAATGGGAATTTCGTGTGTTAAGAAGAACGATACAGAGAAATGTGTTAAGAAAGAATAAGTACCATCCATACAAACCCATAATGGATTAAGAACACCAATTTTTCAAGGCGAATGGGCTTCTGTGAGTGGTATACTAAAAAAAAATTCAGATTTTGTAAATATGTCTTCTAGCAGAATGAGTGTAGATTTACGAATTATAATAGAGTCTTAATAAGCACAATACTCATCATAGGGCTTTGAACCCTCACGAACAAGCAGAGAGACGTTTACAGACCAGACTTAAAAGTAGCATTTGCTGTTGGGTAATTTAATCTAACTTACGTTTTTTACTAGGTACCAATTATAAAATATGAAGTTTTCATAAAATCGACTTATAGGACCATTTTTGTTTGACTACAGCTCATTAATGTTACTTTGCAACAAACAAGTCGTGGCCTCATTAGAAAAATTACCTAATGCCTAATTTTATGAAGTGTGATAATATGAAGAAACTCAATTTTTTCATGCCCTTGTTAGACATCACTGAACTGAAAATTTTACAATCGTTCCAAAAAATTAAAAATCTAATACGGCGGATGTAAGAAATGAAAATAGAGGCGGTTTACACCATAACAAAAGATGATTGAGACATGTCATACATGTCATCTTATTCATCTTCAAAAAGTGTCCGAGTAATGTTATATCTTAACAGCTATCAAATTAATTAACCGTTTCAGATTTACCGGCGAAAAACGCCAGACCACTTGACCTATTGTAAATCTGAAACCAGATATCGAAAGCACTAATTTTAATCTATGACTTTCCCCATCTGACCTTTGTTGTAGGTAAAACACGAGCCGAGATAACTCTAAAAAGAAGCGAATTTGGGACATGCTGTATATAAAAAATATGTTTACTTACATTGTTTGGCTTATTTCCAAATCGCTCAAGTCCAGTTCCTCTAAAATGTTGTTAAAATTGTTAATAATACTGTGTGCTAGTATAAGATATTTTTGCCTTTTGGTCTTAATAGGCAGAAGGAATTTATCAGACTGGAGAAGTCTGTCAAGAAGGGCCAACGATCCTGACTGAAGCATGAACTCATTTAAGTTTATGCCTAAATAGTCATTCTTGATCATTTTATAGTCTGTAACAAATCCAAACTGTTGAAATCCAAACTGTTGTTTAGATATCTTATAGAAGTACCTGTCAGACCATAAATCGTATATACGTTCTTCGCAATAAACCTCGTCCCCTTTGGGCACGGTTAGATATACAACTTTTTTTTGTCAATAAAAGAAGTATATTCATCGCGAATTTGCCTTAAGAAGGCAGAGTCGCCATGACAATCATATTGCTTTTCATTTCCTATGAGAAAGTAAAGTACACTCCTTCCAATAATGTCTGTGGTGACTATTTGGTTTGGTTGATCTTCATAAAGTATCTCCATCTGTGTATTATCAATGTTGACAGCTGCTTGGAGAAAAGGGATATGTGTAGTTAAAATTAAGTCGAAAAAGTATCGTACCGTGCGCAACTTCTGGAGGTATAAGAGGTTCATAATTTCTCTTATATTCTCACGGCAGCTTTCTATATCTACTACTTCTTCAGCTTTTATTGATTCCGTAAGTTTTTGAATTTTATTTGCCAGCCATTCTGCAGTAAGATATTCTGCGAATGTTTTGTGACTAAATATTGGTATGTTTTTGTCATTAATATAAGTGATTACTGATCCCTTTTGATATTCTGTTTTAAAAAACTCTATCTGAGAGTGTAACTCGTCGATATCAAAAAATGTTGTTAATATCGAGTCGGAAAGTAAATGGGCAATGGCAAATTTTGTCATTATTATTTTACACATAGTGCGATGATGTTCTGGAAAAGATTGAATATTTAAATCAATAAACTTTCTATATATGTCAGTAATTTGATTGTCCTCAGACGTTACTATTTTTTCAACTTTGCATATCTCTGCCAACATAACCATCTGTTGAAATACCCCAATAAATGTTTTATCCATCTTCCTACTAAAACATTAATATTTTTTAATATACTTGAGCTCGTCGTATCAAACTCGGTATTACTAAAGTACTTTTCGTAGAAAATGGATTGTTCCTCTTGTGAAATAGGAACTATTTCCATAGCAATAGTCCCAAAAGTATTTTCGAGCTCAGTTTTTTTCGTTGGCCTTGAAGCTATCCAAATTGTCATACCTGAATCTTGAATCTCTCTTATTATATTTATCAATTCAGGTGATTCAATTTCTTCGTAATCATCTATTAACCAGACAATCTGCTTTCTTTCGAGATTTGAGGTATAGAGTTTGCCGACTATATCTTGAAACTCTTCTTTCGTACTTCGTTTTTCTATATTATAAACCTCCTGAACAAACACGCTATAATCTTTGATTTTAAAAAGGCTTCCAAAGTTACTCAAATTGATATTAATAACCCAAAAGTCAGGAAACAATGTTGATATATATTTAAGTAACAAAGTTTTACCCTCACCTGCATTATTGCAGATGAGATGTACTCTATTTTGATTACATATTTTTGTTATCTCTCTATCTCTATTTCTTTACTTGTTATGGTATCTGTAATGATACATTTTCCAAATCCTACTCTGTAAACTAATACACAGTAATCTTTATTTTCTACAAACTCAAAAACATGGATATGTTGCTTTCGATATTTGGAAGGTATAAATTTAAGTATTCTCCTATTGAAATGTCCAATAATGTAGGAAAATGTCTACGTTTATAACTGCCCAACATTAAACTCACAAAGTAGTCCACGAAACCCATTGAAATCCCTATTTGAGAGGGGAAATTGCAAAAAATATTTATGCAGGATGTTTTGATGATATTCTTCTTATTCGACAGAATACTTTGTAATTCAATGACTGGCAACTTAATCTTTCTATGTATATAATATTCTGGCAATTTTTCTTTTTGACCTATTTCAATGGTCTGATTTAGATATTTAAACAGGAAATCTATTTCAATATTGTGTTTGTGATCAGCAAATTGTAATAAGCTCACAGGTGTATTCCCTTGCAGTGATACCTTTGGTATATAGCAGAGATTGTTGTCTTTTATGTCTGATATAAACTCTAAAATAGTATCATGACTCTCAGTGAATAAAATATTTTCGTTGGACTGCTTGATGACAACCGTAGAAATACAAACATTTTAAGAAAATATTTTTAAATGAATTAAATTGAGGGCTGTTACTTTTTATTATAAATGGTAACTTGAATTCCGAGACCTTATCTAAGTATTTTTTTATTGTTTGTTCATTCATTCATCTATAGTCAAATTTGTCTCATGATTTTGGATTTCTTGTAAGATATCTTCCCAGATTTTCTGTTCCGAATAATGTTGCTTTATTATAACGATTTTGTATTCATCATGAGGTTTAGCAAATTTATTGATTTACTATTGTCTCTTATAGGTAGCTTCGGTATCTGATAATCTTGGAAATATATGTCTAGCAGTATTCTACTGAATTCAGTTTTAACAAGTTTTTTGTCATTTTGTGGTATGTCAAACCTTCGGACAAAATAATTCACTAAACTTCCAACTGAATTATTATTTATACCAAATTGTTTCACTATCTTTTCTGTAATATCCGCCTCGTTAACTTGATTCAAATATACAAAAAAACTTTCAAGAAATTTTTTGTCACATTGTTCACTCTTATCTTCTAACTTGAAAATAATATTACTGACAGCTTGTGAAGTATTTATAACGTAGTTAGTTTCTCCACATTCAGTTTCTATGAGACTTAAGTTAGGATGATTATCGTCATCAGTTTTCTTGGAATTCGTGTAGTAGCAGAAATATAATTTTACGTCATCTCCAATTGCGTGTGGTTCCATCAAAATTTTCTTATCTCCAATAATATCAGAGTAATCCTTTTCGTATTGCTCTAAATCTTTTTTCTTTCCAGTTAGCCAAGACACTCGAAATTCTTTGTTTTCTTTTTTTCTATGTTTCATTTGTACTAAATACAATTCTTTATTGTTATTTTGATATTCAACATATAAGAGAGCATCGTCAAATTTTTTAGGTGTCGATGGATTGCAGAGTATCCAAAAATCTTTTACACTGGGTTCTGACAGGCATTTGAGGGCATACCAAAGAGCAATCTCCCTCTCATAAAATTTACCATTAATGCCAGTTTCAGGTCTACTCCCAACCTGCAAAAAGTACGATGTCTTAGTATATGTATGTTTGTTGAGAAGACACTTGAATATTCTATACTGTTGTCGCACATAAATAAATCTGTGCTTTGAAGAAAATTGATGATTTGGAGTTATGAACTATGTAATGTACATTTTATCACGAACTCATTATGGCTAATGTCCATTTTAGTCTAATTAAAAACAACCGAATAAGGCCACGGTTCTTTTAATTCCCCCATAAATACGGCCTATTCTCGAGCAATAGAATTCCAGGGAATATAGGAGCCTACGTCAACGAATCAGGAGTTTCAGAAAAGCATAACAATAACAGAAGGGGAGGGTGACAGAAAACACCTGACAATGAGAAGACAAGAATTCGGTTAATGTAAAAAAAGGAAACACAATAAGATAAGGAGGGCAACAGAAAGAATATTCCTTTGTTGTAAGTTGTAAGTTCTTTTGCTTTGGAAAACTGTTTCACGACTTATTTTGTAAGAGAGAACTTTGGACTTACAATATAGTTTTTCTGTGAAATCGCTGTTTATATGAATGTAATGGCTGCTCATAGGTGCCAACCAAGAGCATCCCTTTTGCCTTAGAAAATATAGTGTCAATGTCCTCTGATGTCAAAACAACGACAATTGAGTGAACTGAATTCAGGATTTGTATTTAGTTATACGTGCCTAAAAACTGGAGTCAGATAAAATAAACGTATATATAGAAACGACCAAAAAGAAATCAACTGTTGAGATTGAAGTTCCGTAAGTTGGGGCAAATTTTATTAGAAGTATCCACCGAAATCATCCGATAACTATTTTAGAAATATGACAAAAGGAAATGCTAAATTTTATTAGTATCCCTAATCAACAATTAATACACCGCCATCAAAATGAAGAAGGTACCTCTAGTCCATTGCTGCAAATAAAATGGTAGATGTACACTCGAGAACACCCATTCAAGTTTTAGTATATACAGCTAGTTTTGAAGTTGACTTAAGAAGAGGCACCAAAAGACAGCAGTCTGACCAGCAAATTGATTTAGTAGAACCACTCAAGTCAGAACCCTTACTCCTAGCACATGTCAAGGTCAGGGATTTATTGGACCTACCCTCTTACGTTAGGGAGTGCAACAGACCGTTTTTCGAATATTGCAGGGATAGATGAGATTATTATTATTTTGTTCCTTGTAAACGAATAAACCATCAATAAAACGTTTTTCTCATATATCTTATTGCTATATGTTTTGGATCAATGTGAAATTTTGGGTAAAAAACATTATGGACAATATCCTCTTCTGTACACAATCAAGGAAAATAATTTATATTTCGTACAGTATAGTAACCATATAACTAATGTTTTGTTGCAAAAATTACAACAAATTATACAAAAATATCGGCGAATCGCCTTCTTCGATACAAAAAATGGGCTTGGTTTCTTGTCAAAATAGACGTTGGCCCCTTTTCTTCCAATGTACAGCACTAGAGGTGCAAAAATATTTTTAATTAAAGCTCAGCTTGTGTTTAGATAAATAACTAACATTCAAAAACATTTAATTTTACTCTTTGTGGCCACAAAAATGTTCCATCTTCTATATAAGATATATCATAGAGCGCTTAAAATATTGATAAATATAAAAAATTCGGAGTATTATTTAATCTATATGTATGAGTTTCAAATAATCAATTAAAACTTTATAACCCTCTCTTTCTTTTATTTATTTCTTTATGGTAAAATAAAACTGTCTTTCATTTGGAAATTCATTATACTTTTACACAATGCAACGAGTTTGACAAATATGAATGTACTGTTATATATTAGGGTGTCCCTTATTTTGACATTTTTTGCAATTATCAATGTTGTTTATATATAGCTGTTTTTGAGCATTACCTAAATAAAGTAGCTGAGCCATATGTATTTCTCATAAATACATTAATGAAAACCCAAATTTAAGTAAAGCCCTTAATTAAAACCTTTTTACAGTTTGGAGAGAACGATCTTAAACAGCTCTCTCAGCTATAATTTACCACTTCTAAGTCCAAAACTTCACTTCAACTTTCTTCGACTTCGATATATATAAGCCATAAAAGTTTCTTGTTATGAGGATTACAAAATAATTTGTTTAAATGGCATTAAAGTAAATAAACTAAATTCGGGAGTCATTTCCGCAATTCTCTCAGAAACTACAGGCCTAAAATTTATAATTAAAATTGGGAATATAAAGCCTCACTCGAAAAATAAAGCGAAAATCCTAATAGTAATTTTGAGGAGCAAATTCTAAAATAAATGAAAAAATATATTTTTTTTGTCAAGCACATCATATAGCAGATGAAAGAGCTTGTTATAAAAAGTACAAATATTATTTTTCCTATTTTTAAAATAAATTATTTAAAAGATGATAAGAAGAGTGTACAAACTGAAGGCGAAAATCCAAAAAAATAAATGAAAAACCAAAAACATTACGCACATTATCTAATACATCAAATGAAACGATTTGTTATGAGAGATACACATAAGTTTTTATTTTGTATTTTTTAAATAATTTGTTTAAAATGTATTATGAAAAATATACCTGTATCTCCGAAACTAGTAAACCTAAAATTCTAAAAAAAAAGTATCCGAAAAACAAAGAGTTAATTATAATCAAATTAGAAAATTAAATAAATATATGAAAAAACAAGGTCATCGTCAAGGAGATTAAATGACAGAAATCGTTTTGAGAAAAAAATGTTGAATTTTTATAATTTTAAAACGCCTAATTTGTGAGGTAAAATATACGAAAATCAACTAATTCCTACTAATTTTCGATGCTATTCCGCAAATAATAAAAAAAACAAGAAAAACCAGGGGAATTTTTGGGACAAAAAGAGAATTTAAAAATATATTTCCATTGATCCAGATTATAAGAAATATCATAGATGATTCGGAACTCTTAGTGGGCGCACTTATTTGTAATTATTTGTAATATAGTAATGCTTTCATGTGACCAATCTCTGGCTCCATCATCAGAACCTGGGTACTATCTGTGATAAAAGTACTTGCCAAAGTAAGTTAAATGCGTTCAAATTGGAAGTTTTATCATCAGACCATAATAATGTATTGTCATCCGAGCACCAGGAAGTCGGTAAAATTTCAATATAATTTGGGAGATTTGACGGCATACACCGAGAAAGATAATACTGAAGGAAAACTACATTATGTGTCGTTCCTGGATACATTATTTTTTCAAAAGTTTTAGAAACTTTTAGGAGAAGCTAGTTTCCAGATTCAAATGTAGTCTAAATGTTTATTTAATAGTCCGGCACCTTCTTGGGAACTATCTTCAAAAAGCATAAGGTAGAAATAATACAACATTCTAGTAAAATTGTAAAATTGCCCCAATATAAAAAACTTATGCCGTATAAATATAGTCTTAAGTTATGCCTATGGTATACAGGAGTCTGAAAGGTATGATTCTCGTGAACACTTCAGAAATAACCTGCATAACATAACTGAACCTTATATTGGAAGCATAGGAATGATGAAGCTAATCGAAATTTGAATTAATATATAACACCCTGTATATACGAAATTAATTTTAAAATGTGCAAATTTGAATCTATACCATTATGAAATTGTAGTTGTCTGTTTGTTTGATTGTTTGTTTGTTTGTTCGTTTGTTTCCTCATCACGTAAGAACTACTGTACTGCTTTTGCTGAATCTTTTTTTGTTGCAAAGCTTATAGTTTGACCTAAAATCTAGTATACATTGTATCTCCCTACATTGACAGAAACAGTATATATAAGGAAAAATCTACTATAATGTTCAGTAATACATACAGAATTAGTCAATTAGCATGCACCAAATTTTAAATACTTGCATGAGCATTGCTTTTATTCAGAATTTGGAATATGCCAATGTAACATATTTCGATTTAAAAAAAATCCAACTAATATATCATGTGTAATTTTACAGCGTGTTCCATATATATGATAGTAGAATTAAATGAATTTAAAAAAATCTTGAAAATAATGTATATTAGATGGTAAGTAGTTGCATATATACAATGTGGTTAAAATAATGGGGAAGTTATACGAGGTGGTTCAAAAAAGATATATTGAGTGGACCATAAACAGTTATATATACCAGGTGGTTGAAAAACGGCTGGAGTTGAATTATATTTATACAGGGCGGATCAGAAAATGTTATATTGTTAGGGTCATAAGTAGTTGCATATACAATGTGGGTGAAATAAGGGTAAACTAGAATAATATTTATACAGGGTGGGTAAAAAATATGTTATGTAAGCAGTTAGCATATTTGAATTTTCTTGACCTATTATTATAGTTATGAAATGAGGTTGAAAAAAATGTTAGAAGCAGTTGTTTATACAGGGTGGTTGAAATATAAGATGGAGTGGAATTATAGTTTATAGGGTAGTTAAAAATTTGTTTTATAACCTCAAGTAGTTCACAAGTAGCATATTATTTGATGGTGGAAATATGTAGCAGAGTATAATTACAGCTATATCTACAGGTAGGGTTTAAAAAATTTTGTGAAAATGTTATGATTTACAACCTGTTTCATATACCGGGTAGGTGAAATATAAGTGGACTAGAATTCAAAGTGTACAGGGTGGTGAAAAAATGTTATATAGGGTGGCCTATAAGTAGTTGCATATACAAGGTTGTTGAAATATAGCGTGGAGTAGAACAAAAAGTTAATTTCGGAGTACCTGAATTATGGGGCAAAGTCAAATTATCGTTACACAGTGTGATTCAAACAAGGTTAGAAAAAGTTGCAAATGACGGATGGTTTAAATGAAGTGTGGAGAGAAATTATATTTTATTTTATACTGTGCTTCAAAAATTATGAGGTAATTGCATAGCTCATAATTAGTTGCATAGATATGATATTTGAAATATAGAGAAGAGTAGAGTTAAGTAGTTTAATATTTAAAAATTGTTACATAGGGTACCCCATAAGCAGTTGCAGTTTTGGTGAAATTTATTGGAAATTGATGGATGTATATTTATATAGGATGGTAGAAAAAATGTCAAAATTGTTCGAGAATTTTTTTAAAATAGAACATGAGCTATTGCAAATATGCAATATCTGAAACATGGGGCCAAGTAAAATTATAGTTATACTGTATGAATAAAACATACTAGAAAAAGTTGCATATAAGGGGTGGTTGCCATCTAAGGTAGAGACAAATTAAATTTTCCAGGATGGTTAAAAAATATTTCAAAAATGGTTATTTAGTGTAGTCCATAAATAGTTGCATAGATAGAATAGTTGAAATATAGAGTGGATCAGAGTTATAGTTAAGTGTTTAAAAATGTTATATTTGGTCTCCCCAAAGCAGATGCACATACAGCGTAGTTGAAATATTTTGTAGAATATAATTATGGTTATACAGGATGGTTCAAAAACTGATAGCCAAATAAGTTATAGTAGTTGACTAATTGGCAGCAGTATAAACAAGATAGTTTAAATATAGATGGAAGTAGAGTTATAGATATATAAGGCAGTTAAAAAAGTTAAAAATGTTGAATAACATTCTATATAGGATGGCCATGAACAGTTGCAGTTTGAGTGAAATATGTTGGGGATTGGTGAATTTAGTTATACAGAGTAGTTACAAAAAATGTTATATTGCATGGCCCATAAGTAGTTCTATATATAAGGTGGTTGAGATCGGGGGTTTAGTAGAATTATAGTTTTACAGGGTGGATATGAACAGTGTGGCGAAGCAAAATTATATTTACATATTATGTTTAACACAATGCTAAAAAAAGTTGCATATAAATGCCGGTTAAAAGTATAGTTTATGAAAAGGCCCAAAAACGATCAGAAATAATTGTTATATAACGTATGGGGTGGAGTAGAACTATAGCGAGGTAATTAAAAAATGTTATATTTGGTGACAAATAAACAGCAGCACATACAGGATGATTGCCCTATAGGGTAAAGCAGAGCTACAGTTATACAAGGTGGTTCCAAAAAATGTTGAATAAAATTGTTATATAATGTCACCCATAAGCACTTGCAGTTTGCGTTAAATGTATTCGGGATTGGTAGATTTATAGTAATGTTAGGTGGTTCAACAAAGTTAGAAAAAATTGTAACCCGTATGTTTCATAAATTCTTTCTTTTTGCAAAGACTTGTACATTCCATACGCGGGTGAAACCGTGGGTAATGACTAGTTATTTATAATGTTTGTAAACAACTGATATCTATATAAAAATGTCCCTCTCATTTCGGCCCACTAATGCTCCAGCCTATTTAAATGTAAGAAAACGTTAAAATTCTTACATGAAAAATTAGTTTCTTAATGAATATGGTTCTTCAAAACGAGGTAAATTTTCTGGAAAAAATTCCGTAATTTAAATGATAATAACACATACACTAAATTTATTCAGAAGCCATAAATATCATACCTGATAAAATCTATGGAGGTTAAATACAAAAATACCTTAAATTATCAAAACTGTGTACAATGTGTACCTTGTGTATATGGGAAAGTCAATACTGACAATTAAAAGTAGCCGCATCATCTTCTAACTGATGATGGTATTAATAACACTGAACAGGACAAGACCGAGACACCTTTGAAATAAGATCATACTTAAAAAAGGAAACATTAAAGAAAGCGTTTGTACATTTATTCGCCTTCCTAGAACGATGGTAATATCAAGGGAAGTTGTCTCGAACGACTTTGAAGATGAATTAATCATGGGTAAATCATTAAACATTATTATCAACAACTTTGAGATTCCGGACGATGTCTAGAAGAAAGTGCTAAAGTATCAAATTAGCAAATAAATAATTGCAAAAGTTATTAACAAATTAATATATAAAGAAGATTTACCGTTTTTGAAAAGAACTCTACTGTGTTTTTAAACGAAAATACTATTTAGTTATTAGTTAACACCTTTCTTCGGCCGTATGACCACAAGAGGCACATCTGCCCTCATCATGTCGGTTGCCCCCCCCCCATATAGTAATTAATACGTATTAATTTCTATTATTTTTATTGAATATTATCAATAAGTGAATATTATTGCCGAATTTCCTGAATAATACTAGCATTGTTTATTAATTCATATCTTCTTTGTAGGTTGTAATATGTACTAGAGTAAGTATTAAATAAATCTTATTGAGGTAATTTCTGGTAAATAAATGAATTAATAAATTTATACTATTTATTGCGAACGTTTAAACGTTAAAGCTGAAATTTTTAAAGTCTTATAATGTCCTGGAGATAACTGAGTAAAGATATTATCTGAGCAATATATTTTTTTGTGAAACTTATTTAAATGAAGCAAATTATCAAGTCTTTAATACCTCAACAAATTACCTCCTATATAATTTGTTGTGTACCTAACATATTTCTAATAAAAAATTATATGTTATCTAATATCTTTGGATGGTTTAGTTGGTAATAATGCTGCCATAAATTAGAAATATTCATATACCTAATGCAGTAAAATAAATTCCGGGATTCCCACAACCTTAAAATAAAAGATAATATATATTAATAATATTTTGATATCTTACTTGTTCTGCCATTTTCGATTTTTTACTGCAGTGAGCCTCGTAATTAGTTAATGATAATAATAACATTAGCACTGATGATTTGAATAATCATTTCAATTTTTTGTATTTTGACAATCGCCATTGTGCAGTCACCTACGATGGCACAATAACCAATGATAAATTTTTAAACATACGGAACAAATTGCAAATAAGGTTATCAGCTGATAAAACGATAAGTCGGATAAGAAATTATATATAAGATACCAATCATTATTTATAACTGAACTTTCATTGTTTGTAATTAAATTAGTTGGGCGCAATCACTTATTCATAATAAGTATGAAAACAAATTATTTATACATATTTTATTATTATGTCACTGGTGATTTTAACGATAATAATTTTAATATAAGTTCATCAGTTCGAGATAAATCACTTGTCACTTCTGGTATGCCAGCGTGATGGTATCCAATTTCGGAATGGACTGGAAAGCATGTATTTATCATCAGTCGAATTCGATTTTTTCGAGAACTCCTTTCTTATCAGCATTATTCATTTTCGTCTGATCGTCCCTATCAGAATCAACCTCGCCGTGATAGAAAGCCAATCGATGTAAATGAACCACCTTCATCTATGTTCCGGCGAATACGATAGACAACTTCATTTATCCTCTTGACCACCTCGTATGGACCATCCCAGGCTGCTGTTTGTTTTTGAGATTTGCCGTTCCTTCTCTGGGGTTGTACGGCCAAACCTTGTCTCTCTCTTGTAGCCCGACAGAGTTTGCCTTGAGATCCTAGCGTGTCTTCATCCGATCGCTGGTGGCCAACCTCTGCATTCGGGCTAGTTCAGGTATTGCCAGCATGCTTTGTCGGAGTTGGCCAGCATAATCGTTAAGTTCTTGGGGCGGTTCTACTGTTGAACTAAAGGCCAAGCACAAGGTATGCTCAGCTCCTTTCAGAATAGTACTCTGACTGGAGTCAGTCCTGTGCTGTTGTGTACGACTAAGGATAGGCCAAGAAGCATAAGAGAAACTGCTCATCCCAATCATGCTGGTTATTGCTGATGAATTGGATAAATGTCCAAGGTCCTGTAGAACCTCTTCACCATTCCGTCCTATTGTGAATGCAAAGATATGGTCCTCGTTTTCTTGATTCCCAACATTGTACAAACCTTCTGGAACACGTTGGATTCGGAGTTACGCAGTTGGTTTTAATATAACTCCAACCAGACACTAAGCATGCTGAATAGCGCCTTGACGCCCCCGTGTTTGCATAAGCACGCATATCCCTCAGGTCAGTGGCATAAGCGTATTTGTTTCCGCTTTCAGCATCGGAAAATTTATCGGCGACATCAAAGGCAATGCTTTCAAATGGGACGCCCACATTGTATTGCTGCATTCTGCTTTTGGTCCGGGTCTTCATGATCTTACTGGCTGCACAGATGTCACATTTCAGGAACCAGGGTTTGACGTCTCCGAACTAATTTACCCAGTAGTAACGTTGGCCTATTTTATCCAAAGTTTTATGCATGCGTATATGACTTCCGGCACTTCTATTATGTACTTCGGGCACGAAAGAGCGTACCTTTTTCTTTGGGACTACCTGTTGGGACTTGGACTGGCGTCACTGCTTTCCTAAATTATCCAACATGTTTCTCATTTTTAACACGTTCTTATTTTCTCGTCTAGTTTATCGTTAACTTGTTTGAATTTTTTATTGCTAGTCTCGTCCATCTTTGTCAGACTTCTTGTTGTAGCCATAAATCAATGGAGACTTCAAACTTCACTTAATTCCACATCCGAACATCTATTGTTGCTTATTCTTCCTTTCGGTTGAATTACAAAATTGTTACCGTTCAGTAAACGTCTTTATTTCACCAAAATAAATCACAGTACTTATTTAAAACAACTACGAACAGATATTCACCGTGCGGCCATCCACTAAACTGGAATTTCTTTTATATATAGTCGCCAGTTCGAAATAATTTGTCACTTCTGCTATACCAGCGTGTATTGTCTCCAATTCCCATATGTATCCGAAAACCTATTTTCATCATCAATTGAATTCGTCAGGAATCCCCTTGTTATCAGCATTATTTATTTGACTTGTTTTTATCGTTGTCGAAAGTTTAGTTTTTATTTAGGATGACTAATTTCTCGAAGGTTTTTATATTTTGGCGACGTAAAATGAAATTATCAATATTCTTTAGATTTTACTATATTGCCGGATTTTTCTAATGCCGTCACATGCCCTAATTTGACAGCGTTGTCGGTGTGATTCATTGTTGCTTGCTAAGGCATATAATTCCGTTTCACATTAGTGAAGAAAGTCTATTGCGATACTTCATTAACTGATCAAGACTTATTTTTGTGATATTCAACCATTATTATTTCGTTGTAAAAATATCACTTATCTAATAATACATTACGAGACACTTGTTACGTAAGCGAAACGAAATTTCAAAATCATTATATTGTTTTGAACCCTGATATAAAAATTCCTCCTGACTTGCAGATAAAGACACTTTCGTTTTTATTAAGCAGAAATATTGTTTGCGAGATACGAAGCATTAAAAAGTTGAGATTTGTCCGCTGCCCTAAATTCATTTTGACCTTCTTTCTAAAATCCAGTAGTGGCTAGACTAATAATTCAGATATCTTCTAATTCCTCCTTATTTGCGGATAATTATTTCAATTTTATTTTTATTTTCCGAATTAGCGTTTAGCCGATATGAAGGTTTGAAATTTTGAAAATTGTCTTCTCAGGTCAATTCATTTGTAGCTCCAAAAGTACCTACAAAATTTTTTCGGATGTCACTTAATTACTTCTTATTTGCTGATAATTACACTACTTTTACTTTATTTATTTTTTACTTGACGAATTGGCGTTTCCTAGATGTGAAGATCTGAAAACTTCAAAATTCTGGGCTAATTTTAACTCTTTTCTAAGCTGCAGGGGATAATTGACACGTCATATAATTCCGCTTTTATTACGGTTTATATCTAATACCTAATAGACCTTTTCTTTTCAAAAAAAATTTAGTGGGCAAAAAAAACATTGTTTTTACATACTAATGGTATGAAAAATGCTCGAAAAAAATGATGCACAGGAACAAAAAATTTTCGAATATGAAAAGTCCTATTAAAAAATCATTCACAGGTACATACAATACCCTCATGGGTCCAAGCGGATATTGTAGACTGCCTTTATATAAATATAGACTGAGCAAGCAGCATTTTTTTAAGACAAGATAATATGGGTCGTTTGGGGTATCTCTGTGTTATATTTTAATACATAGCATTAAGAGCAAAGAGAGATAAATAATTAAAAACCATAGCGCTGTGAGTACAATAGAAATAGGGTGAACGAGGCGGAAAATACATGGTAACAACACTCGTAACGTATTTTTATTTTATTTATATAATTACAGCTGACCCCCTACCGCTTCCATGGGGGTAGATAAAATGGACTTATATGGATTTTAATTGTCATGATTTTTTTGATATTGCGGATACTTGTGACATCCTTAAGTTTGTTTACATATTTGACATTCTAATAATGACGATGATTGCGGAAAAATGAACTAAACTGAATCCACCTAAAAAACAATATATATTTACATAAAACTTAAACAGCCCTTTTTTATTCCTTTAGACGAATTTACAGAAAACACTCGTAACTATGCTTATTCCATGTATCTGCCAGCAAAATAATATTAATCTAAGAGATACAGCCGGATTTTTGGTCGTCGTCGAGAAAATATACAAAATGTATCGTATAAGATATTTACTACTTGTTGCGATAAAATCTAATTAGGAATCGGAAATCGGTTTTTGAAAATTCGCAATCCAAAATTGCGGACCGGTTTTTGAAAAAAAACAACGAACTTCGTCCAATTTTGTATACGGGGGTTTTCGACGTCAATGATTACAAATCTGAAATCAGTTTTTGAAAATTTTCAAAACAATATGGTAAGTTCAAGAACAAATTTGTTTTTGAATTTGGAATACCGGCCTATTTGAATCAGTTATCCGTGAACATGGAGTGTTGTTAAAAATTAGAAAAGGTGGTACAGAGCTATGATATATAAATCCTAGAGCCGGATACCGCTACAGCGAATGCGTCGATGCACCGTTTACTACCTTGAATTTTTGTTGCCCATAATTTTCATAAATTGTTTATAATTTTGTAACTGTATTTTTTATATTTTAATGAATCTACAATCCGCAAGTAAGGAGGAATTAAATAACATATAAATTATTACTGCGACCTATAAATAGGCAAAAATGAATATCGGGCATCTGATAAATTCGTCAGAATATAGTGCCGTAACCAGTACGTTATTTATACAGAACTTAGAGCGCATAGTATCCCTAAGAATTCAGACTGACGTTTAACTACAAATAAATGAATGTAAATGAAACGAACATAACCTCACTAGATAGATTTTTGATATTTTTCGTTGATTTAAATTTTTGTTAGAAAAGAAAGGTTTGAAAGGTTTTCATTTTTCTGAAAACATGACACATTAGTAACACAAAGTACTTTATGAAGTTTCAAAAGTAAGTGAGAGTTAAATAACAGAAAACGTCATCTTATTTATACATATGGTTTCAGGTTATATATACATATTCAAATAATGAATACAATAGCAAGAAGCTTGCACCAAACGTGAAGTACTTTTTTAAATATAGCATATCAATACAGGAAAGAATATTCAAATCTAATACATATTTACAGGTTCCTTGATGTCACCTATATGGGACAAATGTACTTGTCATACTGTGTAATTGAATTTAGCTATCACCAAATGTGTAAACAACTGTTTTGAAAAAATCAAATAAATTTCAGATATATTGTAAAACAACACAAAATTGATTTTACTCAACTACAGATGAGAAATGTCAAACATATTTTACGGGGAAGGGTGTCTTCCCATCCTTAACCACAAGTAAATCAGTATTACAAACTGTAAATAATATCAAAATTGAAATATCATACCTTTGAAGTAAGAAGAAAAAAGTAAATAGGTTTCTTTAATAGAATATAAGTTATTCGAAAGATTGTTGACGAGGTCTTGAATTATTTTGTCTGTTCTTTTTTTTTCTCTCCTCCAATTTTTTTGTAACAGATAAGTATTTAAAAAATTGTATATGTAGAACAAAGTGTAGTAAGGCAATTTCGTAAAATTGCCCGGATTACTGGCTGTCTGTACAGAGATTCTTCCTCACAGTTATTGAGAAAAGTGATCTACAAAATGATCACCAGTATTCTGTAATAAGTAATGTATGTATATGTGTAATACTTATCTGTATGGAGACGTTTCAACTCCGAGTCTGGAGTCGTTGTCAATCGATTAGTGTTGTTTTCGAGGTTTTTTCTAAAAAAAATTTTTCGCTTTGTTCTTGAATTTGTTGGTTGTCAAAAAAATTTTGACACTGACAATTTGTCGTTTGGCGATCACTTGATGCTGAGGTTACCATTTTTGGTTCTGTAGCAGTAAATTCCTCCGGTCCAAATGAAGGTCGGTGAAGGTGCTCCGATTTTCAGTGTTGTTTATCATCATACAGCTGGCTTCTTTAAGTTTTCTCTTTTTAAATTTTCTTCTTTCAACAAAATCTTTGTTTTATCCCAGTCTATACTATGGCTGCCGGTGCTCGTTAATACATGATTGGCCAAATTTGATTTGTCCACATGTCTTCTGGAAATGTTATATTGATGTTCTTTTTTCCTTACTTCTAAAGGTCTTGAAGTTTCACTGGTATAAGAATGGCCACAGTCACACAAAACACTGTACACACAATTTTTAGAACTCTGGGTTGCGTTGAACTGTTTGGTATGTGTGAGGATAGAGCGCAAGGTATTCTTTGTTTTAAAACAGTTTTAACGCTGTATTTATTTCCTAACTGCTTAATTTTTTCCAATACACCTGGGAATATGGAATTATGTTCATAATTTGGTTGTGTTTGTGTTTGGTTGGTATTAGTGTGATGGTATTTGTGCTGGTGTTTGTTGCGATTTTCTTTCTAATGATTTATAGTTTTATTTATAAAGTCTTGGATATTCATTGAAGTAGATGTTCTTTGATAATATTGACTTCTTTGTTAAAGATTTGGGTGGATGAAGATATGTTCATATAAGCACTTTACAACACCTTTCTTTACATTTAAGGGATGGTTGGAGTGAAAATGCAAATATCTATTAGAATTTGTAGGTTTTCGATAGTAGTGGTACTTATTGTGTTGTGGTTCTATCTATAAGTATATCAAGATAAGCAAGTTTATGAAAATTTTCCATCTCCATTGTAAATTTTATTGTGGGTTCTTGACTATTGATGTAATCTAGGAATGAGTGCAGTTCTTCAGCACCATACTCCCAAACCACAAAAATGTCATCAACGTATCTCCACCACACTTTTGGTTGATATTTATATTTGCCTATAAATCTTTCTTCAAAATATGTCATGAATATATTACTGATTATAGGAAATAAAGAAGAACCCATGGCCTTACCAAATTCTTGTTTATAGAAATCTCCTTCAAATTGAAAATATGTAGTGTTTAAGCAAAGTTCGGTTAGTTCCATAATTGTGTCAATGTTTAATTTTGTTTTGTTGTGTAAGGTAATATCTTGTTGTAATTTATTTTTTATAATTTATAATGATTTATCAACAGGTACATTTGTAAAAAGACTAACTATGTCGAAACTTACTACTATATCATGTCTGTTGACATGTTGATAATGCTTTTTAATTTTGTTAAAAAATCATTATTGTTTTTTAAATTGTTTGGATTATTTTCGTAAGGTTTAATTATATTTAGTAAAACTTTTGATATGTTTTGTAATGGTGAATTTATTGAACTTACAATGGGTCTCATTGGTATTGTGTCTTTATATATTTTTGGAACGCCATATAAGTGTGGAGGTTTACTATAGTGTGGTGTTAAGTGTTTTCGTTCTAATGGAGTGAATTCTTGTTTGTGTTTTGTTATAATGTCTCTAGCGGCTTTTTCTATATTTTGCCTAGGATCTTTTTTGGGCTTAGAATATGATCCTGTGTTAATAAGGTTCATCATTTTGCTGTGGTAATCATTTTTATCAAGTATAACCGTAGCGTTACCTTTATCGGTAGGTAGAATTTTAATTGTGATATCTTTTTTAAGTTTTTCTACGGCATATTTTTCTGTAGGAGTAAGATTGTGTTTAATTTTGTGCTGCTTCTCTAGAAGTACTTTATTTCTTATTCGGTATTCACTGGACACTTCTGGAGGGAGTTTTTGGGCTGTGTCTTCAATCGCAACTATCAGATCTAGTTTAGGTATATTTTGTGGAGTGATTGAATAATTTAATCCCTTAGAAAGTACGTATTATCCTGTTGGTGTACCAATAGAGCAAAAAACATATCTTCATCCACCCAAATCTTTAAGAAGAAGTCAATATTATCAAAGAACATCTACTTCAAAATGAATATCCCCAAGACTTTATAAATGAAACTATAAATCAGTTAGAAAGAAAATCGCAACAACAAACCATCACACTAATACCAACCAAAAACAAACAGACAACCAAATTATGAACATAATTCCATATATCCCAGGCGTATCGGAAAAAATTAACCGATTAGGAAATAAATACAGCGTTAAAACTGTTTTTAAAACAAATAATAACTTGCGCTCTATCCTAACACATACCAAACCGTTAACGCAATCCAGAGTTCTAAAAATTGTGTGTACAGTGTTTTGTGTGACTGTGGCCATTCTTATACCGGTAAAACTTCAAGACCTTTAGAAGTAAGGAAAAAAGAACATCAATATAACATTTCCAGAAGACATGTGGACAAATCAAATTTGGCCAATCATGTATTAACGAGCACCAGCAGCCATAGGATATACTGGGATAAAACAAAGATTTTGTTGAAAGAAGAAAATTTAAAAAAAGAGAAAGCTTAAAGAAGCCAGCTGTATGATTATAAACAACACTGAAATCGGAGGACCTTCAGCCGACCTTCATTTGGACTGGAGGAATTTACTGCTAACAGAACAAAAAAAAACGGTAACATGAGCGTCAAGTGATCGCCAAACGACAAATGTCAGTGTCAAAATTTTTTTGACAAACAACAAATTCAAGATCAAAGCGAAAAAATTTTTTTAGAAACAACCTCGAAAACAACACTAAACGATTGACAACGACTCCAGACTCAGAGTTGAAACGTCTCCATACACAGATGAGTATTACACAATATACAATACATTACTTATCTACAGGAATACTGGTTTATCATTTTGTAGACATCTCTTTCTCTCAGAATAACTGTGAGGAAGAATCTCTGTACAGACAGCCAGTAATCCGGGCAATTTTACAAAATTGCCTTACTACACTTTGTTCTACATATACAATTTTTAAATACTTATCTGTTACAGGAAAAAAATTGGAGGAGAGAAAACCCAATGAACAGACAAAATAAAGAATATAAGTTGTTCGAATAATGTCAAAAAACAGTTTATATTCAATTTTTGCTTTGTTTATTTTTGATGACATTGGTGGTAAGAGCTTTGCTTACTTGTGCTGGCAAGGGGGAGGAAGGGGGGGTTAATAATTATAATAAATCTGCTTACGTAATAATTGAATGGCCCCATCCACCAACTTAAAATGTGAAAAGTGACTAAAACACTTATCTAGTGACCATTTAATAATTATGTTAGTACTTATAGCTAATGCCAACTTAAAATCTTTTAACTGGATCAACAGCGTTCTGGTTCTGATAAAAACTTTAGAAAATCTTACTAAATGAAGCAGCATAAATAAAAGTGAATATTAAAATATGTCCTAAAATTATGACTTCTTTGTGGACGACACTTCGTTGTATTTAATTTTCAGATTTTCTGAAAAAAATATTTCTTAGACAATTTATTAAAATTTTATGGGGCCACATCCTTATACAAATTGGTTAAAAGGTTTTCAGGAAATCGATTAATATACATAAAATAATGCAGATATGAAGAAGGTTAAAAATTACAATAAAAGTCAATACATTTTACAGTAACTGTTTATTCATCTTGTGTACTCAGAACAAATACGACAAATGAAAAACTACATTATTTTCAAAACTCTACCCTACTGGCATGATTGCGGAAGATTTAAATGTTTTTTTTTCTATTTTTATTACAATTGAAAACTACTAATTACATTACTAAAATATTTATGAAAACATACTTATGTGTAGTTCTATAATATCGGCGGTTAAATTATAGCCATTTTCTTTTGCATATGCGTATACGCATTTAAGATTACTAGGTTCTTCGCGTAGAATAAGCCTTTTCACTGCTTCTTTATTTTCAAGAGAACATGCCAACATGAGAGGAGTTTGACCTCTTTTATTTCTACAATCAAATTTTGCACCTTTATTAAGAAGTTTATGTAAAAGGACAATTCTGTCACGCTTTATTGCGTGATGTATAGGGCTCCATTTATTTATATCAACGCAGTTGATATCGGCGTTGTTTTTGATCAGAAGATCAAAAACGTCTTTACTGTTATTTATAATCGCATAGCATAAAGGGGTTAACAGAAATTTATTTGCTGCATCGATATCGGCATTCCATTTCAATAGCTGTTTTGCAGTGTCTACATAATTGTTCATGCTTGCAAAATGCAGCGCAGTATTACCATTATTATTTTTGTGATTTATGTTGACGCCTTTATCGTAAAGAAGTCTAGCAAGTGACATATTTTCGGCTACAATTGATGTAATAAAAGGGGTATTTCCATAGTTACAGTTTGATTCATAATCAAGACCATCCATTTTAGTTATTTCCGTAACCCAAGTGTTTGGGTTTATATTGCAAAGACAATGCAGGGAACTCTGTCCTCTTTGATTTTTCTTATTCAAAAAGCTAGCTGTGAATTTTCCTTCTTTTAGTAAATATTCCACTATCGTGGTGTCCAGATTTTCACAAGATAAATGCAATACGCAATTATCATTAACATCAGGTTTCCACTCATCTAACTCATTTTCTATTGCCAAGAGTTTTTTTACTGCAATCAAATTCTTGAATGTGACACTCAGATTTAGTAGATTCATCTTAGAGTGATTCATCACCTGCAAAATTTAATTACGTTTAGTTAGTGAAAAGGAACTAGTATGAAGAAAATACATGAATATGTGCACCAAAAGAGAAAAAGGGTGTTATTTATAATAATAATCATAGACTTTAAGTTATGTGAGAAAAACCGTTTTATCAAGATTTCTAATTTGGCAAATATTTATGATAAATTGCTTGCAGAAGTTGATTTGAAGGTTTCCGTAGGCAAGTCTTTGGGATAGCTAGAGTTTTATCTGTTCATAGCAAGCAACTTTTTTATGAAAACAACTAGGAATTTTTTCTTTTTATCTGCCTCTTATTCAGTTTCTGTGAGTGTTAACTATAGTTGACCTACTTTTTGGTGGTCTTCCAATTGGTTTTCTGCTATGTGACTTGTTCTTCTTACAGATATTTGGTAGTAGTCCGATAACATCCCATCCACGTATACATTTCATCTCTTGTTTTTAGTCTGTATACATTTGTTGACGTTGTGAATGTCTTATTACCTTCATATAGAGTAGGTTGTATGCCTCTCTCAATGTTTAAACCCTTTAATACATTCATTTCCATATTAATTATTTTCCGGCAGATACAAAGAGAACACTTAGTTCTCCCCACTGAAATCTGCATGTTGCACAACTCTGCTGCAGGATGTATGTAGTTGCCGTAGCAGATCATCCTGTTTGTCAGCCATTTTGACGTTTGTCTTGTTATTTTGTTTATATCGTTAATCGTAGGATGTAATTTTGTTGTACTCTATCGCAGGAACTTTGGAAGTCGAGGAAGCCATATATGCGGCTGTTTGTAATCCATTGATTTTCCACCATTTGTCAGATAATATAGGTAGAGTCTATAGTACTAAAATTGTTTCGGAAGCCTTGCTGTTATTCAGCCATACATAATTTTACTGATATCTTATCCTGTAATATTGCAGTATTCATTTTGAGTATACTATTCATTACACTGATACCTCGATGATTTTCTGTTTTTCCCAGTCTCCATTTCAAGTATCGGTATTAAAATACTTTCCTATCACTTTTCTGCTACTATTCGCTCACTTATAATGTCATTAAATACCTTTCCAAGCCATATGCATAATTTTCTTCCTCCGTTTTTGTTTTTAATTCATCCGCATACAATTTTCTAATATACAGCACAATTACTAGAAAGTGTGCAAATACTCTAAACGTTTCAGGGTCTAAATGAGACCCCGTTGTCAATGACAATATAAAACTCTCAGAACCGAATAAAGAAATTAAAAAATTAAAAAGGTCCAAATGACAATTTTAACATTTACAATTTGACATTAAAATGTTTAACCATATTAACTATTGTAACAAACAGAATCTACAGCTAATATTATTATAGAGGGTAGTAACAAGAATTTCTAAATAGCATATGAAATAAAAAAGCTTCTTTCAAATTGCAACAATTTAAAAGATTTATCTACAGAATTTAATGTAGCGCTCCGTGTTGCGAGTTTGTCATAAGATTAGGTATAATGAGATCAAAGTAACCTGACGTTCGACAGATTCCGTTAAAGTCATAACGCAAACGCTAGAGAAAACATTATGAACGATCCCGATATAAGGTTGTTCAAAAGGACATTACCTTTATTAATTTCATCCTTGATTATTGGTAACGAAAACCGGCTGAATTTTGCAGAAGTACTGGCCATACAATCGCATTCATTTAATAAAATTTAAGCAGACTTTTCCAGTTTTCGCTTTGTATTGTGTTCTTCTTTGTGTAACATGGTTGAATTTTGAAACTGTATGTTCTAGGCATGTTCACAATTTTTTTACTTTTCAAAACGTCATCTCTATATATAATTTTTATGTTCTTTTGTTCGAATATTTAGAGGCCTAGATGTTTCTCTAATATGAAATTTATTACTTACGCAAGGAATTTTTTGAGTTTTGAGTTGGCATTATTTCGTTTAGTTTTTGATATAATTGATTTCAGCATATTTCTTGTTTTAAATGTTGTTCTAATATTAAATCTGTTGCCCACTATTTTTAGCCTTTCTAAAAAGCCCTGTATGTATGATACGGTTGTTGTAATAATGTGATTATCATGAATTGTGTTCAATTCTGTCCAACTCTTTATTGATGAATTTTTTAGGATAACCTTATTGTTTTTATACATTTATGCTTTAAATTTATTGAAAGCAGAACAATGGGTTTTTACCATATGAATATTACCCCTTATTATGGTATTTGGATGATTGGAGTTCAAATTGAAATACCTAGTAGTGTGAATCGGTTTTCTGGCGAATTCTGTATTAAGTGAAGATTGTGTTTTCATTATTAAAATATCGAATAACTAAAGGTAATGTGTTATTCTGCTTAATTTCTAATGCCAATTGTATATTAGAATCTTTGTTGTTAATGTCTTTTAATACTTCATGCAAGTCTTCAAGATATTGTTCCCAAATAGTGAATTACATTGTCGACACAACGCCACTAAACTAAAGATTTATTCCCTTAAAATTATTTGTTCTTCAAATGATTCCATGAAAATGTTGCTTATGAAGACACTGAACAGACAAGAGCCCATGGCCATGACAAAAAACTTATTGGTAGACTTCATCATTGAATTGAAAATATGTTGTTTTCGTATAAAATTCCAATATTGTGTCGATGGAAAATGGTATACATTGACTGACTAAAGAATTTATTGATTTCATTATTGAAGGATGCACAATTTTCTAAAAAATCACACTTGAGAGTGCTGTACTAAATACTGTACACAACTCCAGAGGCGGTGTAAGGCGTGGGCGGTGTGGGCCGTTCTTCTTGCACTATCAGAAGAATGTACTTTGCTCTCATTAAGCTTAGGTCTTGAGCCGCCACTTGATAACTCTTCAATTTGAAAGTTGCTTAGTTTTTTCGCATGATCTAAATGCTACCTATATATCAAATTAGCAATAAGCTTATATTGGCAAAATTTTTATTGACAAATTGTCAATGCTAAAATTTTCATTGCTAACTTTTGAATTTCTTTATTCTTTTGGGTTTTTTTTCTGTCATTGAAAGCGGGATCTGATTTAGATCATGAAACGTTTGAAGTATTTCAAATATACAGAAAACAACATACATCAATTACTTTACGAGGAAATTTTCTCGACAAAACTTGTTTTATTTTTTGAAGTCTGTCACCTAAAATATGTCGACTTTAGTATTCTTTTGTTGGTGACAGCAATCTATTTTTTCTGAAAGGCGAAAACAAATGCTAAAAAATAATGGGGCATTGTCGACAAAATTCATATTAGCTCACGAATGCTCATAAACCACAAATTTAACTAAAAAAATTTTGATGATAAATATTAATGTAATTTTGACTTATTTCTGTAGGAATTAAACAAGGAATGCAGCTGTATGACAATTAATATTGGACTTGAATTTTTTCACGTACGATATACGTGAAAAAATTGTAATAAAGCAACCCTGAGAATCAAGTGATAGAAAAAACATTCAATGTCAATATTATTTGTTGCACAAAAAAAATTATGTAACTCAAAAAATAACGCATAATTACCACATAATGTATATGATATCGACTCCAGACTTGGAATATACAATGCACCTATAAGTATACAAGTAAACTAGTTACGAAATTTACCCAAAGCCGACCCTGTTTCATTTCAATACGACAACAAACGCTTTCAGATAAAAAAAAATGGTTCTCGAAAAGACTCGGCACCAGTAGGAGTGATGATGATTTTTACTGGAGAATTCGACGCTGGTGAAATAAAGGAAGCACGCCACGATCACAGTTCAGTTATACCGCGTCGACTAGCGTATATGAAAATGTATTGTGATATTTGAATCAGCTGTTTTAATGTAAATAAAGTTCTAGAAAAGTGAAAGTAAAAATTAGTTTTATAATTTTAAATTGAACCCACGGACTATATTGCAATTTGATGATCAGAAGTAGAGGATTAAGTGCAGTTAAAATCGTAATTTGATTTATGGAATCTCGTAGTATCGAAAAAACCGACGAAACTACCAAAAAAAAAATATCAAACAGGTTACGGAGGGACTAGACGAAAAAATAGCACAGATTCTAGAAAAACGTGACAAGAAGGAGAAACAACATCAAGAAGAAATTAAACAAAGGTTAGTGAAATCATTTTATGATAAACTTAAAATTGAAAAACGTAAAATAGAATTAGAAAATCTTGTCACTACCATAAAAAGCAAACAACAAAATCTTGTTTCCACGATGAAAAGTGAACAACATAATCTACTTGAAGGATTGTTCTCGAAATTTGAAGACAAACAAGTCAAAACGGAAGAAAAAAGACAATTGAAATTTGAACAATTAATGCAAATAGTATCGCAAGTTAATGAGTGTAAATAGTTGAGTCTGATATAAAAGAGATAAATGAGGACATTAAGACCATAAAAAATATCGTGGACACTCTTGAAACAAAAGTAGATGACCTCGATTCCATCCAAAGCCAGGTAAAAGTTGAAATCAGTTCAATTCAAAATGCAGTTCAAGACCAAATCAGTGCCATCCAAGACAAGGTAGAAACAGAAATTAAAAAAATGCAACTGGACTTACAGCGAGGAAAATACCAGAACACCGTGAGTACCAGAGGTTCCGTTAGTAAACCACCCACATTTGATGGCAGTTCATCTTGGCCCATGTATAAACGGCAATTTGCGGCTGTGGCTACAGCTAATGGATGGGATAATCAAGAAAAATCTACTTCTCTGGTAATTTCGTTAAGAGGTCCGGCCCTAGAACTCCTCCATAGCATTCCAGTCGATGAACAAGGCAATTTCGACAAGATCATCGCCATCCTAGACAAACGATACGACAATCAATCCTTGAGCCAGGTATACCAAGTCCAACTGAGTGGAAAAACTCAAAAATCCGGTGAAAGCCTCCAAGAATTCGAAGCAGAGATTAGACGGTTAGTACACCTGTCCTACCTAGACCTGCCAGAGGAAACGAAAGACCAGTTGGCCACTCAGAGTTTCATAAACGGCATCAGAAATGTGGAAGTACAAAGAAATTTAAGACTGGCGTCAAGAAGAGCAATGAAGCTCTACTTCGGGCTTTGGAAGTAGAGGCCATCATGAGCATGTCCAAGCCGAGGGTCCGAGCAGTTTCCTTCAACCAGGAAGAGTCAGAGTCACCATTTCAAGCGCTGCTGGCTGGTCTGAACAAAATATTAGAACGGTCACAAAGAACTGGCAACAGAGGGGCATGTTACCGCTTCGGACGGACAGGACACTTCCAACGTGATTGTCGAGTGAGGCCACCTGAGCGATCACCGACCAGGGGTAACCAACAGAACAGCCACATGTCCAGGGACCGTCAGTCAGTCAGCATAGGGGGGCGAATGCTGACTGTCCCTCCACCAGCCCCCAAAACTTTATCCATCCGGGGATTTTGCCGAGATAGCGGCAGCCTAGTCATCAGAGGCACACAGCAATCCTGGGAGCTGCGTTGGAATGGTGGAGCCCGTACACTCAGCTCATGACTACTTAGTTGGACGGGCTATAGTTAAAACCGGACGAGATATACCAATCAGAGTCCTAGTCATGGGTCAGATATTCGACGACCATCTGAAGAACCTGGGCGAAGTATTCTCCAGAATTAATAACGCCAACCTGAGACTCAACTCGAAGAAGTGTTCCTTGTTCCAAAAAGAAGTAGAGTTTTTGGGCCACGTCGTTTCCAAGTCAGGAATCCGCACCAACGAGACAAGATAGAAGCGATCCGTAATCGGCCAATCCCGAGAGACAAGCATGAACTCCGAAGCTTCTTGGGCCTCTGTTCATACTACTGACGTTTTGTTGAGGGATTTGCCACCATTGCCGCCACTCTACATCGGCAGACCACTGAGAAAGAGACCTTCCGTTGGAATCAGGATTGCGAAACATCTTTCAGACGACTGAAGGCAGCGCTATGTTCCAATCCAATCCTAGCCTTTCCTACACAGTCCGGCAAGTTCATTTTAGACACCGACGCCAGCAACACAGGTTTGGGGGCCGTCCTATCCCAGGTGCAGGATGGTGAAGAGAGGGTGATCGTGTACTACAGCCGTGGATTCTCGAAACCGGAAAGAAATTATTGTGTCACCAGAAAGGAACTCCTTGCAATAATAAGGGCTGTAGATCATTTCCACAAATACATCTATCGTCGTCCATTCTTAATCCGAACAGATCATGCCGCACTCAAATGGCTGCTGGACATGAAGACACCGGAAGGACAACTGGCCAGGTGGATGGAGAAATTACAGCAATACGATTTCAAGGTGGAACACCGTGCAGGCCGTTTGCACAATAATGCCGATGCCCTATCTAGAAGACCCTGTAGAACAGAATGCGGACATTGTGTGAAGGCGGAACAGCGAGATGGTATCTCCATCAGGCAGATCCGAGTGCAATCCAATGAAGACTGGACAACGGAACAGTGCATCCAGGACCAAATGGCTGATCTAGACATCGAACCAATCTTGTCACTCAAAGCGAGAGGGGCACCCAAGTCACGATGGGACGAGGTAGCTAGATACTCCGGCGTGCTGAAATCGTTATGGGCTCAGTGGGACTCTCTAAGAGTAGACAATGGAATGCTCAAGCTAGTTTGGGAAAGCGCTGATGGACGAGAAACCAAGTCCCAACTGGTAGTTCCGAAGAAAAAGGTACCAGCCATCCTGACCGAAGTACATGATGGAATTACCGGAGGCCATATGGGCATGAATAAAACCCTAGACAAAGTTCGCCAGCGGTACTACTGGGTGAACTACTTCGAAGACGTCAGAGCCTTGGTGCCGTAAATGTGCCACCTGTGCAGCCAGTAAGGGCCCGAAGACCCCGACCAAGGGCAGAATGCAGCAGTGCAATGTGGGCGTCCCATTTGAGAGAATTGCCATCGATGTCGCCGGTCCGTTTCCCGAGTCTGAGAGGGGAAACAAATACATTCTGGTCGCAATGGATTACTTCAGCAAGTGGCCTGAGGCATATGCGATACCCAACCAAAAGGCAACCACGGTAGCGACGGTGCTAGTAGATCATCTATTTAGCAGGTTTGGCGTCCCGATGGAACTACATTCAGACCAGGGGCGTAACTTCGAATCGAATGTATTCCAGAAGGTCTGCACGATGTTGGGGATCAGGAAAACGAGAACAACACCATTACACCCACAGTCAGATGGAATGGTGGAAAGATTCAACAGGACCTTGGAACAACACCTATCCAAGGTCGTCAGCAATAACCAGCGTGATTGGGATGAGCATATTCCCCTATTCCTGTTGGCATATCGCTCTGCCGTACCTAATAGTACAGACCTGACCCCAGCCAGGGTCCTATTCGGAAAGGAGCTGCGATTGCCCTGCGATTTGGCATTTGGCTCCCCCGAAGGACCTCCCCAAGACATCGACGATTATGCCGACCAGCTCCGACATAACCTGCTGACAATACACGAATTAGCCCGAACGCAGATGTTGGCCACCAGTGACCGGATGAAGACGCGATACGACATCAAGGCCAATTCAGTCGTGTTCCAGGAGAGGGACAAAGTCTGGCTGTACAACCCCCAACGGAGCAAGGGTAAATAACCAAAGCTTACACCCGCCTGGGATGGTCCATACGAGGTGGTCAAGAGGCTTAATGACGTCGTCTACTGGATCCGTCGAAACCCCAAGGCTAAATTGAAGGTGGTTCATTTAGATCGACTCGCTCCCTACCATGGAGGGGATGTTTCTGATCGGGACGATCAGAATTAACGGGGGGGCAGTGTTACGAAATTTACCCAAAGCCCTGTTTCATTTCAATACGACAACAAACGCTTTCAGATAAAAAAAATGGTTCTCGAAAAGACTCGGCACCTGTAGGAGTGATGATGATTTTTACTGGAGAATTCGACGCTGGTGATATAAAGGAAGCACGCCATGATCGCAGTTCAGTTATACCGCGTCGACTAGCGTATATGAGAATGTATTGTGATATTTGAATCAGCTGTTTTAATGTAAATAAAGTTCTAGAAAAGTGAAAGTAAAAATTTGTTTTATAATTTTAAATTGAACCCACGGATTATATTGCAATATTAAAGAGATTTTTTTCTATCAAAACGTCTGTGAGGAACACTTTCTATAAACAACAATCGCAACCCGAAGAATTGCCCTGCTATCTTTGTTGCCATTACAAATCTTAAACAAAGAAAAGAAACAAGGAGAGAAAATCACATTGTACAGGCAGTATCAATTAGTAGGTCTGTGGTATTATTTTGTTTTTATGCCTTAAAGTTCAAAGAAGTATTATTACTTACATATGTTTCTTTTATGTCCAAATCGCTTATATCCATTTCCTCTAAAATGTTGTTAAAACTGTTAATAATACTGTGGGCTAGTATGAGATATTTTTGCTTTTTTTCCATCTTAGGTAAAAGGAATTTATCAGTCTCGAGAATTTTATTAAGGAGTGCCAATGAACCGGTTTGAATGACGAATTCAATCAAGTTTATGCCTAGACAGTTATTCTCAACCATTTTGTAGTCGGTAACAAATCGACACCCTTGTTCAGAATTCTTGTAAAAATATCTGTCAAACCATAAATCGCATTTATTTTCTTCACAATAAACTTCATCTCCTTTAGGAATGGTCAGATAAACAAGTTGTTTTTTGTCAATAAAGGAATCGTATTCATCGTTAATTTGTCTTAAGAATGTGGAATCACCATGAACGTCATATTGCGGTTCATTTCCTATAAGGAAGTGAAGTAAAGTCCTATCAAGGATATCTATGCAATTAATTTGATTTGGGTGTTCTTCAAAAATTTCGTCCATGTGTGTATAATCATTATTAACAGCAGCTTGGAGAAAGGGCATATCTTTAGTCAAAATCAAGTCGAAAAAGTATCTTACCGTACGCAACTTTTGCAAGTACAATATTTGGATAATTTCTCTAATATTTTCATAGCAGCTACCTATATTTACCGTATTTTCGGCTTTTGTTGAGTTAATAAGTTTCTGAATCTTATCTGCCAGCCATTGCGCAGTAAGATACTCTGCGTATGTTTTGTGACTAAATATTGGTATGTTTTTGTCATTAATGTAAGTAATCACTGATCCCTTCTGATATTCTGTTTTAAAAAACTCTATTTGATATTGTAATTCATCGACATCAAAAAATTTTCTCAATGTGGAATCTGACAGTAAGTGAGCCATAGCAAATTTTTTCAATATTAGGCTGCACATATTGCGATGGTGTTTTGGTAAACATTGAGTATTTAAATCAATAAACTTTCTATATAGATCAGTAATTTGGTTTCCCTCTGGCGTTAACATCTTCTCAACTTTGCATATTTCTGCCAACATGACCATCTGTTGAAACACCCCAATAAATGTTTTATCCATTTTTTTACTGAAAGAATTAATGTTATCTAATATACTAGAGATGTTCCTGCCATTGTCGATATTTTGAAAGTACTTTTTGTAGAAAATGGTTTGTTCTTCTTGTGATATTGGCACCATTTCCATAGCAATAGTTCCAAAACTATTTTCGAGCTCAATTTTTTTTGTTGGCCTTGAAGCTACCCAAATTTGTATTCCTGCACGATGGATCTGTTTTAATATACTAACTAATTCCGACGACTCAATTTCTTCGTAGTCATCTATTATCCAGACTATGTGCTTTCTCTCAAAACTTGAACTGTAAAGTTTTTCGACTATATCGTGAAACTCTTCTTTAGTATTGCTCTTTTCTATATTATAAACCTCCTCAATAAAAGGCTTATATTCCTTTATTTTAGATAGGTTTCCAAAATTTCTTAAATTGATATTGATCGCCCAAAATTCAGGAGCTAATGATTTTGATATATATTTAAGAAACAACGTTTTGCCCTCACCTGCATTATTGCAAATAAGATGTACTTTATTTTGGTTACATACATCTTTTATTTCGATATCTTTCACTTCTTTCCCCGTTATGGTGTTAGTAATCACACATTTTCCAAATCCTACATTATAAACATGTACACAGTAATCTTTGTCGTCTCTAAGTTCAAAAAAATGAATATGTTGCTTTTCGTTTTTATAGGGCAAAATTTCAGAAATTATTTTATCGAAATGTCCCGTAAAATAAAAAAAGTTTCTTCGTTTATAGGTTCCAAACTTTAGACTCGAAATGAGTTCAGGTATACCAAGCAAACGCCCTTTTTCAACTGGACAGTTGCAAATAATGTTAACGCAAAATGTTCTGGGAGTAGATTTCTTATTTACAATGCCACTTTGTAATTCAATAACGGGCAAACTAATTTTTCTCTCTATGTAATAATTTGGCATCTTCTCAGTTTGTCCTATTTCAATTGTCTGATTTAGATATTTAAACAGGAAATCTACTTCAATTTTTTTGTGATCAGCAAATTGTAATAAGCTCACAGGTGTCTTCCCTTGAATTGATACCTTTGGTATATAGGAAAGATTTTTAATCTTTATGTCTGATAAATACTCCAAAATATTATGCCTCTCATTGGAAAATATACTTTCTCCAGACTTGTTTATGACAACCGTCGAAATACACACCGTTTTTAAAAAATAATTTTTAAATGAATTAAAATGGGCGTTACTGCTTTTGATGATGAAAGGTAACTTGAATTCTGAAACGCTATCTAAGTATTTTTGACGTAATGTGTCCTCATACATTTTGCATACCTTAAAATTTTCCCCACAATTTTCGATTTCGTGTACGATATGTTCCCAAATTTTCTGTTCTGAATAGCGTTCCTTTATTATGGTTATTTCGTAAGCCTTTATAAGCTCTAGCAAATCAGCTGACGGAAAACTGCATCTTGTGAAGATATTTGGTATCTGATAATCTTGGAAAAATATGTCTAACAGTTTTCGAATGAATTCCTTTTTCGTAAGTTGTATATTGGTATTGGGTTCGTCAAACCTTCGGACGAAATAATACATTAAGGATTCAACAGAGTTATTATGAATACCAAATTCCTTCACAATCCTTTCCTTAATATCCCCCTCGTTGATTTGATTTAGCCATACGTAAAATGTCTGTAGAAATTGTTTGTTGTACTGTCCCTTTTGATCTTCTACTTTAAAAATGAAATTATTTTCACCTTCTGAACTATTAATGGTGTAGCTGATTTCTCCTCTTTTTGATTCTACAAGACACAAGCTAGACTGACTATCATTATCGGTTTTCTCCGAATTGGTGTAGTAACAAGACTCGTTATCAGTTTTCTTTGAATTAGTGTAGTAGCACAAATAGAGCTTTACGTCGTCTCCAAAGTTGTATGGTTCCATCAGAGTTTCCTTATCTTCGGTAATCATCAAATAATCTTTTTCATAAAGCTTTAAATCATTTTTTTTATAACCAGCGAGACAAGATATGTGAAACTCTTTTTCTGGATTTTTCTTATGTTTCAGTTGCATTAAAAACAATTCTTTTTTGTTACCATGATATTCAACATACAACAGAACATCGTCAAACTTTTCAGTTGTCCCAGCCGGATTACTGAGTATCCAAAAGTCCTTTACATTGGGTTCTGACAGACATTTGAGAGCTGACCAAAGAGCAATCTCCCTCTCATAAAATTTGCCATTGATGCCAGTTTCTGGTCTCTTCTTCCGAATCTGAAAAAAGTAGAGTGTTTTAGTTTATGATGTTGATTTAGGAACATCTATATATAAATAGGCAAAGACAAAACATTTTGGTACCATTTTCTCCTCTGTTTCTGAATGAAACTTCTTTATTATCTAGTAAGCCATGACTTTTTACAAAAATCCGAAAGTGTCATTAAATTGGGCCAGTAAAACTGCAAATCTTTCCCAATTTAACCATTGCTCTGTCTCCGGTAGTTTCCGAGATCCCCATACTGATCATCAAAAAAAAACTCACCCTGTTTAGATAAAACAGGTAATTCATTTTTGGGTGCATTCTACTAATGCCAACCATATAATAGTATCAGTGCGGCCAGATTTCTTTGACAGAAACTCGTAGAGATGGGTTGACTACAATGTGAAAGACAAACTAAATTAAATGTAAAACTAACAAGTTTTAACCCTTCGCTAAAGTTGTCATACTTAGTCATGATATTGAAACTAAAAAAATATATTACATAATAATCGCGGTTTATTGCGCTCTCGCATGCTTGCAACGGTCATTGCATTGTAAATGTGATTTGTCAGCTGAAATCAGAATTTTCTAGCATATGACCAATTTATGTCTAACGGTATTTTAACTTTGATTTTTGTTATTTTTGCCGAATAAGTTTCATATAATTTAACTAAGATTACAGAATTCATGAAAGTTTGCACAGATCGTGATTCGTGATAAATAAGTAGATATGGCATTAATTTTTGACATTTCATTTAGAAAATTATTCAATGTATTTTCAGGAGTGTTGTGAACAAATCATCGCCCCCCCCCCCTGGACCTGAAAAACGTGCCATCAGCCATTAAAGCTTCCCTGATTTGTCCCTCTTTCTAGGACATTTTTTCCGATTTGCCCCCCTCTATGACATTTTTTTGCTAATTTTACCCCTCCCTAAAGCAAAAGCTGGTTACGCCCTTGCCTATCGACTGCCATTTTTACCGTCAATATATTTGAGTAAGGTTCCTTGCGGGAGGTATTAGCTGCTGCATTATTCTTTAACAAGTTGCCGCTAAGAAAAATCCATAAAATCATGATACATTTTAACCTGTATTTGGGGAAATTTCCCTATATGTATCGGTTATTCCATTTTCACCGAAGTGATTGAAGTTGGTTTTGTTCAAGAAGTTTTTCCTAGTTATCCTAATCAGTAGGTAGCGATAAATAGAAATCTAAGGCCATCCCGGTCTGGGAGTCTGGCTGGCGAATGAAATATACTTCCACGAGCTATTCACGTATCACGATACATTTGACCTAAGAAAATCCAAACGTCCTATAGAGTATGTGTCGAACATGTTATAAAAACATTTTACAGCTAATGTCTAGGGGGTTATCTTCTAAAAGAAATGACAATTCGGGAATTAAGAAATCTAAATATCGTTCTCCAGTTAAAGTTTCATTAAAAGGAATGGCCCAATAATTTGTGGATCGAGAATTCAACATCAGACATTAATGGATCATAGACCGTGATATTGACTCTTGCATCCAGTGGGGGTTCACTGGATCACTGGTGCATCTTATGGCGATTTACACTGCTGTCACATTTACACAAACTTATCCTCATCACTATCCTATCATCCATCCATCACTATTAATCAGATGATTAATCGCAAGTGAAATCTCATAAAAAAATTCGGAAATATAATACACGACAAGTGACAAAAATGTTAGAAAGAATGTAAATTCCTGAAATAACTAAAATATTGAAAACCTAGTAATGTTAATAATACTACACCAAACATAGCAAAATTTTAAAAATTATCAAAATAAGCCTAAAAATGAAAAACATTTCAATATTTTGCAATGTACAAAACGTCAAAAAAGTCGAAAATTTTAAATACCAAAAACATTAAAAATGACTAAACTTGTCAAAAAAACATCAAATGAAATCAATATCAGAATATCAATTGTCAACAATTTCAAACACCTCATATTATATGTCTAACTTCCATATGATATATCAAAATATTGTATTTTGCTTATGAAGATGTTAAAATTGCGAAAATTACCAAATGAAAAAAATACATCAAATACGCCGATTTATCTACCTCCTGTGAATAAAGATATTAGTTACTTGTTACGGCTCACTATAGATTAAATGGCATTATTTTTAACGGAGCAAAAAAATAGAGATATCCAAACATTTTTTTTTATTGAACCTTAGGTTATGTACCTAGATTAAGGGAAAATTATTTAGAATGTCATCCTTCACTATTATAGATATGGAAATGAGTGTTGAAATGGTGCACATTTCAAAATTCTAACTTTTATTCTTATTTTATGGTATATCTCAAAGACATATAGAGATATTTATACGTTTTTTTTTAATTGTAGAGTATAGCTTAGAAAATTATTTATTGCATAACTATTCCCCTAAAATTATAGGTGAAAATAGATGAGAGAGTATGAAAAAGTGAAAAATCCCCAAAAAAACACTGTTTAGTTATTCATTGTACGCTGACCACTGTGGAGATCATCTATCGTTATTATTTTTCACCATAGGAAATAAAACGGGGGTATGGGGGTAAAAACACAACACAAAAATCGTTGATGAATCTCTACGATTTAAAAAGAGAACCGTATAAATATATCTATTTGTCTTTGAGATATACCATAAACAAAAGAAAAAAAACCATTTTCACCCGTATAATAGTGGCTTTGTAAGTAATTTTCCCTTAATCTACATAACGTGAAGTGCAATTTAAAAAAAGAATTGTTTCGATATCTATCTATTTTTGCTCTAGTTATTAAGTTTCCGTTAAAAAAAATGCCATTTGACACATAGAGCGGCGGTTCGACATATTCCTATTGTTCTTGTTCATATTGTATCCTAAAACCTTTAGAACATTTTGCTCCGTACGAGCTCTGCCTTGTCTTCGATACATCGGCTATCATTTTCAACAAAAACTAATTCTAGATCATTTATTGAATTATGAAATTTATTATCTAGAAGTGGTGACAAAAAGAATACTGAAGACTAAATGTCTTCAGTATTCTTTTCACTATCACTGGGTAATAAAAAGTAATTTTTATCGCAAATAACCTTATTTAGATATGTGGGGGAAACCGGGACAGTAGATGTAGGTATACCTGAAAATTTCCACCACTGATACCTTTTTAACACATATCGTGTTGAAAATACTATCGATGCTCAATTTTCACTGGACTGTTGATAATTTATTCTTCTTTCTTATTCCGTTATCAAAAGTTCATGTTTGTATTTAATATTTTCAAGAAAAAACATGATTTCTAAAAAAACCTCTAGTGTTTCGATTATTTATTAGTATGGTTATCGTATATAGTTATCACATTAGTGGAAGATAAGGCAACAATTTCAAAAAGCCCTAGTTTGTAAAGGGATTAAGCTAAACAGGAATTACGAACGTTTGTGGTTTGAGGATTAGAATTAGAAGTTTGTGCCCCTACCTCAAGGTTTCAAAAGTAGGAAAAAAGATGGGGAGGAAAATGTATTGATAACTTTGGAATAGGTAAGAGAAACTCCAGAGGGCAGATGTTAATCTATTTTTCTGAAAGTCGACATAGTATGTTCATTATGAACACTCTCCTTAAGAAGTAGGAAAATCGCTAATGGACATGGATAACTCCAAATGGAAAACGAGATGTGGCCTATAGAAACAAATGTCAACCTCAACACAAAAGTAGAAAGAAGGACAATGAAATATAAAAATAACGTATTAAGAGAAACTCTAGAAAAAGAATAGGCAGATCAATATCAAAAACAATTGAAAAAAACTTATGGGACAAGAAGAATATAAGACCACAAGATCAACTAGAGAACATAAATAGAGCAATTACAAATACGGTATGGAAATATTGAAAATGATCAAAGCAGAAACAAAAAAGGCAAAATAATCTAAAAATCTAATAAAGAACTAGTTATGAACATGCAAAGAACAGTAGAAATTACATTACTCAGTAAGCTTATCAGGAAGAAAACACGAACAGATATTAGTAAAGCATGGAAGATCTTATTCAAAGAACCAGTGAAGAAAATGAGAGTTAAAATTAACCAAATAAAATAACCAAAGAATACTAAATCAACATGAAAGAAAAGACGGAATAGTAACACGAGACCAACAAGAATTATTAGAAAAAAACTAAGACTTGTTATGAAAATGTGTACAGATCACAAAGTAGAAATCCAAATCCCACAACTAGCAGAACAATACAAATTGTGGTATCGAAAGAAATTCCTGAAATTCCACTAAAAGAAATTTAAGAATGCATAAAAGAACTAAAACACCACAGAGCACCTAGAATGGATGGATTATTCCGGAAGTGAGAGGAAGGTTGGAGAGAAAACTCTTATCAGGAAACTAAAACTACTCTTGAACAAATGTATTGCAAGTGAAATCATTCTTAAAGACTGCAACAATGCTGTGATCATTTTACCTCATAAAGGTGGAAACAATTCAACTTGAAAAATTATGGGTTAACATGTCTCTTAAGTCAAAAGTATAAACTGTTAACACAAATAATAACAAATAGAAATTAAGTTGACCTTTATCTGACCGGAAAACAAGCGGGATCCCAAAAAGCTATAGCGCCATCACACATATCCAAACCCCTTGCAAATAGCATAATAGTTATTAAATTACAACATAATCAAATTAAGTAAAAAAATGTTTAAGTTAAACGGTGTTTTATTGACTCTTTTAACATAATGTTAATATTAATAATGTACTACAAGCTAAATAATATTTTTTGGTCAAATGCGAGTTGGACTCGCATACTAAGGGTTCCGCGTATCACCTTCAAGCTTCTAATATCCCAGTTTCAGACAAGCAGAAAATAAAATTCTTACATTTACCCTAATATCATTTAAAGGAAGCGTTTGAAATTTATAAAAATTATACACTTTTATTTTCCACACATAGATTTTTTATTTTATCTGCTACATAATTCGGTTGATTTTTATAAAAGTATGTGTATTTAATTTTGTAATTTGGCCCCCAAAATTAGCATTAAGAGTTTTATTTTACTAATAAGCTTTCAAGGAAGCCTTTTATAAACTACCGTCTGAATTTTAGGCTCTGTAGATTGGAAGATAAAGAGGGAAATAGGTCAAGTTTTAAATAATAAATTATTAAATCTTTTAGATAAATTATTTAAAACTACAAATAAAATATATTTTTCAAAAAATTTTAGATAGTGTAGTTTCTAAAGTGGGAGTTAAGTCGATGTTTAATATTTTTGTTAATATCTCTTAATGAAATGATTTGAAAAAATGATATATTTGTAATTCACATAATGAGCCTTTTATTTGATATATTACATGATGCATTTGAAAATTTAATTTTTATTTTCCATATAATTCTATAACGTGTCGCCCAAAATTAATATTTTGGTTTTGTTCTAATTCTTCTTATAAATTTCAAGTGAACACCAGTACCCCTAATTTTTTAAAACTTTTAGGTAGTATGGTTTCTGAAATAAAGCGGGAAATGAGAATTTTTTATATTTTTTTGTTAATATCTTGTAAACAATTAATTTAAAAAATATGAGAAATATACATTTGTATTCCTCATAATGAGCCCTTCCATTTGATGTATTGCATGATGCGTTAAAAAATATATTTTTTTATTTTCCCTTGAATTCTACTGTTTGGCCCCCAAAATTAATATTAGGGCTTTTTCGTATTTTTCCTGGAAACAAAAAATTTTAGGTCATATAGTTTGGGAAATAAAGGGGAAATGGGTATTTTTTTATATTTTTGTTAATATATTTTAAAATATTTATTTTAATAAAAAATACGAAAAAATATATTTGTCTTCGTCATAATGAGCCCTTTGATTTGATATATTACATGATGCGTTAGAAATAACTACAATTTTATGTTTTCAATTTAATGCTGTAATTTGCCCCCTAAAATTAATCTTAGGGATTTCATCCTATTTTTCCAGTAAAGTTCGGGTGAGGTCCTATATCCCTATTTTTTTTCAAAATTTTAGGGCTTATAGTTTCGGAGAGAAGGTAAGGGGAATGGGTAAAATATTTTATATTTTAGTTAATATCTTTAAAATAATTTGTTTTAAAAATATGAAAAAGATATATTTGTTTTCACCATAATGAGCCCTTTTATTTAATATATTACATGATGTGTTAGAAACAATTTAAATTGTATATTTACCATTTCGTTCTGTAATTTGCATCTCAAAATTAATAGTAGTGGCTTCTCCTTACTTTTCCGCTAAAACTCATGGTTTCGGAAGTAAGGTAGGGGGAATGACTAAAAATTTTTATATTTTTGTTAATATCTTTAAAATAATTTATTTTAAAAATGTGAAAAATATTTGTTTTCGCCATAAAGATTTCTTTCATTTGACATATTACGTGATGTGTTAGAAACAATTTTAATTGTATATTTTTTATTTAATTCTGTAATTTGCCCCCCAAAATCAATAGTAGAGATTTCTCCTTATTTTTCTGGTAAAACTCAGGTGAGGCCCTATATCTCTAATTTTTTTCAAAATTTTACTTCTTGTAGTTTTGGATATAAGGACAAGGGGGACGTTCGTTTTTTAGTTTTTCACCCCAGAAGTACCCCTAAAATTAGAATTTCTTCATTTACAATAAGTACTCCTAATCGGGTCACCAAACTATATACTGATACTAAATTTCAACCTTTTCCGTCCAGTAGTTTAGGAGAAAATTGCGATGATGTGAAAAAGGTAGAAATCCGGAGTAATATTATATGGGTATCCGTATATTGTATATATGGAAGCCTAAAAATAATTCTCTAGGTCCTAGGTCCTCATCACACCACTCTCCTTATCAATCTAGGGCATTAATCAGACAAAAAAAAAATAAAATGGTTGTGCGTAACGTAACCTGAGTCAATATGCAGGTAATTAGCATTTATAATGATATAGGGGTTCACTTAATAGAAATTTCAGGCGCCAACGATATTATTTTAGTCTGATTAATGCCCTAAATTGATGAGGAAAGTGGTGTGATGAGTGGTACCTAGAACCTACCGAATTTTTGTTTTAGAACATTATTAACATCAATATTCTCTTAAGTTTCAATAAAACCTTTTAACTTAAAAATATTTTTTATTTAATATATTTTCAAGTTTTTATTTTTTTATTATTTACGCTTCATTATATATAATTCCTTGAGTGCCTCATTATTACAAAGTTTGGTCTAACTTCTCAATACATAATCCTTCCAAAAACTTTACCCGACTCAAGGCAACGTATATCTGCCCTTCGATCAATTTCGAGCCTAAATGTAGAACTGCGTGATCTACAGTGCTGCCTTGCATTTTGTAGACAGTGGAATGGAACTTTGCTGGAAATTGTATGGCTTTAGGGTGAATAAGGTGTACATTGTCTCTTCCAAAGTCGACCCGAACTGATAGTATGACGAAACTGAGGCCGATACGTGAATATTGGACAGCAACATTACTTTTGCTCTCACAAATATTTCCAGTTCCGCTGGTAAGCCTCCACTCTTGTTTATGTCAGTCGATATTATATTAGCTAAATTCAAATTATCTGTATTTCTTTTTGCGTCAATTAGCTGGTCGTGTGCTTTTATTTAACAAATTCGACCACCCTTGTTTGTGGATATTTACTTGCTAATAAGTGGGGTAGACCCTTAGAATACGTCGTAGGTAGGAGTCGACCCCCACAGAAGTCCAATATAGGGACAAGGCTATATGTAACAAAATGCGCCCAAGTCTTGAGCGGAAAACACTAATATCATATGATATCATTTTTAGCGACTTTAATACCACACAGTCCCGGACACGTTACACGTTTACTTGGGTGGGAGATCCATGCGTGTGTCAAAGCTCTTTCATTTGATACTCATAATGAAGGGGTGTGAAAATAAAATATATTGTTTTAAAATTTATTCCCCGCCACTGGAGAGTCATTCCGATGAAAATTTAACATTGACCGTCTGGGATGATAAAAACAGCACGATCCGGAACCTTCTACACAGCAAAAAGTGCTGAATTGAAGGCTTAGCGAACAATGAAATACCTATCCAGAACGACCCGAAGATTCCATGTTAAGTATAAAAGACATTGTACAGTTCAGGTAAGCTAGTTGAGCTTAGATGAGCCCTGTTATATTTCAATGTAAATGGTTTTCGGAATCAGCTGTTGTAAATATTTTTATGTGCAAATGACGTTCTAGAAAGTGAATATCAGTTTTAAAATTCAATTTAAACCCACGAAGTTTACTGCAGTATTCTTAATTCTTCATTTTGTTGACGGCCCATATTGGATTTTCTTTTTTAGGGTTCCGTATATACAATATACGGATACCCTTATAATATCACTCCGGATGTCTACCACTGTCACATCACAGTAATTTTCTCCTAAACTACTGGACAAAAAAGGTTAAAATTTGGTATCAGTGTATAGTTTGGTGACCCGATGAGGAGCACATATCGTAAATGAAGAAATTTTGATTTTAGGGGTACTTCTGGTGAGGGGGAATTAAAAAATCGACCGTCTCCGAAACTATAGAAATTAGAGATACAGGGCGTGGCCTGAATTTTACCAGAAAAATAAGGAGAGACTATTAATTTTGGGGGCCAAATAACAGAATTAAATGGAAAATATAAAATTAAAATTATTTCTAACACATCATGTAATATATCAAATAAAAGTGCTCATTACGGCGAAAGCAAACATAGTTTTTCAAATTTTTAAAATAATTATTTTAAAGATATTAACAAAAATGTAAAAATGTTTACCCATTCCCTCTACCTTATCTCCGAAACTATAAGCCGTAAAATTTTGAAAAAAAATAGAGATGTAGAGCTTCACCTGAATTTTACTGGAAAAATAAGTAGAAACCTCTAATCTTAATTTTGGGAGGAAAATTACAGATTTAAATGAAAAATATAAAATTAAAATTGTTTCTAACACATCATCTAATATATCAAATGAAAGGTCTGATTATGGCGAAAACAATTTTTTTTTTTTTCATATTTTTAAAGTAAATTAGTTTAAAAATATTAACAAAAATATAAAATTTTTTAAACATTCCCCCTACCCTATCTCCGAAACTATACACCGTAAAATTTTGACAAAAATAGGAATATAGGACCTAACTTTATTGGAAAAATAAGGAGAAACCCCTGATATTAATTAAGGGACAAATTACAACATTAAATGGAAAACATAAAATTAAGATTATTTCTAACGCATCATGTAATATACCAAACCAAAGGGCTCATTATACAAATTTTTTTTCATATTTTTGAAATGACTGTTTTAAAATATATTAACAAAAACATTTTAAAAAAATTACCCTTTTCCGTTTAATTCTATTATTTGGGGGCCAAATAATAGAATAATGGATTTTTCTCATATTTTTCCTATAAACAAAAAATTGAGGTCTTAAGTTTGGGGAATAACCGGGAGAATGGGTAATTTTTTTAAAATATTTTTTTAACATATTTTAAAATATTCATTTTATAAAAATTAAAAAAAAACATATTTGTATTCGTCAAAATGAGCCCTGTGATTTGATATATTACATTACCCGTTAGAAACAATTATATTTTTTTATTTTCCATTTAATTCTATATTTTGCCCCCCAAAATGAATATTAGGGGTTTCTCCTTATTTTTCCAGTAAAGTTCAGGTGAGGGGCTATACCTCCATTTTTTTCAGAAATTTTTATATTTTTGTTAATATCTTTTAAATAATTTATTTTAAAAATATGAAAAAATATATTTGTTTTCTTCATCATGAGCCCTTTCATTTGATATATAACATGATGGGTTAGAAACAATTTTAATTTTATATTTTCCATTTAATTCTATAATTTGCCCCCAAAATGAATATTAGGGGTTTCTTATTTTTCCAGTAAAGTTCAGGTGAGATGCTATACCTCCATTCTTTTTCAAAATTTTCCAGCTTATGGTTTCGGAGATAGGGGGAGGATGGGTAAATTTTTTTATATTTCTGTTAATATCTTTTAATTAATTTATTTTAAAAATATGAAAAAAAAACAAATTTTTGTTCTCCTCATAATGAACCCTTTCATTTGATATATAACATGATGGGTTAGAAACAATTTTAATTTTATATTTTCCATTTAATTCTATAATTTGCCCCCCAAAATAAATATTAGGGGTTTCTCCTTATTTTTCCAGTAAAGTTCAGGTGAGGGGCTATACCTACATTTTTTTCAAAATTTTCCAAATGTTTTTCAAAACTTTACGTTTTATAGTTTCGGAGATATAGGGGGGATGGGTAAATTTTGGTATATTTTCGTTATCTTTTTAAATATTTTTTTAAATATGAAAAAAATATATATTTGTGTCCCTCAGAATGAGACCTTTCATTTGAAATATTACATGAAGCGTTTGAATTTTTTTTTTATTTTTAAATTTTTATTTTATTCTATAATTTGTCCCCCAAAATTAATATTAATGGTTTCTCCTTATTTTCTCTGTAAAGTTCGTGCAACGTTCTATATTTACTATTTGTTTCAAAATTTTAGGCTCAGTAGTTTCGCAGAACAAGGGGGGAACGGTCGGTTTTTTAGTTTTTCCCCCCAGAAGTACCCGTAAAATCAAAATTTATTCATTTACGATATGCAGTCCTGATCGGGTCACCAAACTATACATTGATACCAAATTTCAACCTCTTTCGTCCAGTAGTTTAGGAGAAAATTGCTGTGATGTGACAGAGGCAGAAATCCTGAGTAATATTATATTAAATACATAGATATATATTTTCATAAAAATGAAGCGAATCATGAGGCAGATAAAATAAAAAGTTTATGTGTGGAAAATGAAAGTGTATATTTTTTATAAATTTTAAACGCTTCCTTTAAAAGGTATTAGGGTATATATAAGAAAGTGTACTTATTCCCTACTTGTCCGAAACTGGAATATTACAGTCTTGAAGGTGGTACGGAGCTTTCTAGTATGCGAGTCCTACTCGCACTTGACCAAATTATTTTACAGTGAACTTTATTCTTCTATTCTAACTTTTTCTTTTGACACCCATATTGAAGGAGTGTGAAAAAATATATGGTTAATTCGCCATTTTGTTAGCGGCCATATTGGATGTTCTGTTTTTTTATAGTTAACTTTGTTCTACTATTCTAGATCTTTCACTTGATACCCATATTGAAGGGGAGTGGAAAAATATATATTTAATCCACTATTTTGTCGCGTTGAGTATGAAACTACATATATATGACAAATATTTTCGAAAGGCAAAAATTAGTAAACCGAACTACAACGTGAACAACTGTTAATTTACAGCCCCCTAATAACGCTTCTTACTGACTTTCTGATATTTTGATTGATGTAATATTTCTTAATATAATTTATTTTAAATCATCAAAATTGCCAATGCCCTTACATATATAAAACGAAGATGCCAACGAACCTGGTCCTTTTTGGAGGTTAGTGAATAAGGTAAGGTCAAGTGTAGGATACTGAGAGTGAACTTGGTAGCCAAGGCACCCTGAACTCGCCTGATTTGTTAGAACAGCTCTCTACGAAATACCCTATATACCTATAAACAACAATATAATCAGGAATTGCAAAACTTCTTAAAACATATTTATTTTTTCCTCAAATAATGAGTCGTAAACATGCTGACAACCATTAGTCAGTTCACTATCTTCACAACATTTTTTTTATCAGTATTAGACAGTGCCAGTAGATTTGTCGGAAATGTCGACAGTAGGTTGAAAATACCATAAAAACAAAACTTAGGGGATGGAAATGAAAATGGTAAAAATAAGTGCAGAAATCGATAGAGGGATGAATTCTAAGTAAAAAAATTTACTACAAACATTTTTCGAAAAATCAATACTTTTTGAGTTATTTATGATTGAAAATGTTATTTTTTTGTCAAAAAAAAAACATGTTTTTCAGTGAATTTTCTCGAATAAGTAGAAAGATTGATGTTCTACAAAAAAATTCTCTTAAAGAAAATGAAACTTATAACAAAAAAAAAGTTTATTTATGTACGGGCAATAGATGTTAAGATACGACTGGTTGAAGGTCATTTCTTGTCCGATGGCCTCTAAATTTGCAGCGTTTAACGTGCTTGTCTGAAACTGGAATATTACAATCTTAAAGGTGGTACGGAGCTTTTAGTATGCGAGTCCAACTCGCACTTGACCAAATTACTTTACAGTGAACTTTATTCTTCTATTCTAACTTTTTCTTTTGACACCCATATTGAAGGAGTGTGAAAAAATATATGCTTAATTCGCCATTTTGTTGGCGGCCATATTGGATGTTCTGTTTTTTTATAGTTAACTTTGTTCTACTATTCTAGATCTTTCACTTGATACCCATATTGAAGGGGAGTAGAAAAATATATATTTAATCCACTATTTTGTTAGCGGTCATATTGGATGTTCTTTTTTTGTATAGTGAACTTTATTCTTCTATTGTAGCTCTTTTATTTGATACCCATATTGGGTTTGTTATGAAATAATATGTAATTCGCCATTTTGTGGTAGCGGCCATCTTTTATTTACAATGTGGGTAAAATTTCAATTACTAGATTTGCCCTAAACAAATAAATAAACAGGGCAAGCTAAATAAAACCGTTAAAAACCATAATAAATACTTTGCCTCTTACAAACGTGGGTAATAATAAGATCACTTCAAAATAGTAGAATAGACCCGCAATATATACACCTTTTAAAGAAAATCTATAAAGACGGGAACAGCACCATAAGAGTAAGATAAAGGTAAGGCAAGGAGAAACAATATCGCCAAGATTATTTACTGACATTATCATTGATATATTTAAGTAGTTGACCTGGGAGAACCGGAAAAAATATATAATGTATATCTATGACGTCATTCTAATAGCCATATAATCTAATTGACCTATAAGAAATTAAAAATGAACTGAAACACAGACTCATAATCATGATCAACCATTACAACAAGTAGAAGAATATATTTATCTGTGCAAAGATCCAGGCAGTTAAAGAATTGGAAAAAGCTGGCGAAGAAAGCAAAGAAATATATAAAATGACATAGTGTGTATTACGCTGGAAGATATAAAACCAAGACAAACAGGAATTGAAGCTGCTGGTGAAATAGTTATGAAAGCAAAAACTGAGGATGGGCAGGACACATAGCTCGAATGAATGAATGTCAGTGGACCAAAAAAAAGACAACAGAGTGGAAGCCATAGGGAGAAAAAAGAAATATGGTACGATGATACAATAGGAAACTTGCAAAACGGGAAGAGTTGGGGAAGTGGCTGACTAAAGAAGAAGAATGTCTATAAGAAAAAAATAAATAAATAAAGGACAAAATAACAATAAGTTAAAGATCTGCGTTTGCCTTCATTTAAAGAAAAGTTTAAAAAAATATTCTTCATATTCGACATTAACTCTTAAAATGGCCTAGAATATAAATGAATAAATTGTTGATGGGACTAAATGTAATGAAAGAAAATTCATAAATGTGTATACGAAACGTACCATTTAATTAAAACGTTTAAGGCTAGAGCAACATATTTCCAAGTTCTATAATATCTGGAAGAAAATAAAATCTGAAGTATTATAAGGGATCTAATGTTTTTGTGAAACATATGTTGTATACCTCAAAAAATTATCTACCATAGAATATTTAATAACCCAACATATTCTTAATGGAAATTTATGCATTGTTAACATATTTAGGTGGTTTACTCAGTAGTAACATTGCTACCATAAATTAATAATATACATTTACCTACACCAATTAAATGCAATGCCGGGATTCCCAGAAGAAAATTGCAATAAACGATAATATCTTACTTGCTTGTCCATATTAAATTGTTTCCTGCAGTTGGCTAAGTAATTAGTTCTTAATTAATAATAATATTTGCACTGAAGATTTGAATAATCATTTTAATTGTATTTATTTTGACAATGGCCATTGTAGAGTAACCTACGATAGCACAATAACTAATAATATATTGTTATACAAATGGATGGAATTCGCAAACACTTATCAACTGATAACAGATAGGTTTGTAAGATAAAAAATTGTACATCCGTAACTAATAATTATTTATAAATAATCGTTCATTGTTTGTAGTTAAATTAGTTGGGCATAATCAGTTCTTGTTCGAATTGATTATCAAATTACATTTGTATATGACGAAAATTTCCGAATCGCAAAATTTAGTAAACAGAACTACAAACAAAATGAACAACTGTTAATCGCAATCCCCTAATAACGTTTTTTACTTTTTTACTGACTATGTTAAACGGTCAATGTAAATCATCAAAATTGCCAATGTCTTTTTTGAGCATATATAAAACAAAGATGCCAACGAACCTACACCTTTTTGGAGGTCGGTGAATAACGGTGAGGTCAAGTTCAGGATACTGAGCGTGGACTTGGTAGCCAAGGCACCCTGAACTCGCCTGATTTGTTAGAACAGCTCTCTACGAAATACCCTGTATACCTATAAACAACAATATAATCAGGAATTGCAAAACTTCTTAAAACATATTTATTTTTTCCTCAAATAATGAGGCGTAAACATGCTGACAACCATTAGTCAGTTCACTATCTTCTTAACATTTTTAGGGTTCCGTATATACAATATACGGATACCTTTATAAAATCACTCCGGATTTCTGCCTGTGTCACATCACAGCCATTTTCTCCTAAACTACTGGGCGGAAGAGGTTGAAATTTGGTATTAATGTATAGTTTGGTGACCCGATCAGGACTACATATCGTAAAAGAAAAAATTTTGATTTTCCCTGATCTCCGAAACTACTCAGCCTAAAATTTTGAAAAAAATAGGAAATATAGAGCGTTGCCCGAACTTTACAGGAAAATTAAGGAGAAACCATTAATATTAATTTTGGGGGGCAAATTATAGAATTAAATAAAAATTTAAAAATAAAAACAATTTCAAACACATCTTGTAATATATCAAATGAAAGGTCTCATTCTGAGGAACACAAATATATTTTTTTCATATTTAAGAAAAAAATATTTAAAAAGATATTAACGAAAATATACCAAAATTTACCCATCCCCCCCCCTTATCTCCGAAACTATAAAACGTAAAGTTTTGAAAAAAAATACATTTATAGGATCTGACCTGAAGTTTACTGGAAAAATAAGGAGAAACCTCTACTTTTAATTTTGGGGGGCCAATTACAGAATTAAATGGAAAATATAAAATTAAAATTGTTTCTAACCCATCATGTTATATATCAAATGAGAGGGCTCATTACGACGAAAACAAATATATTTTTTTCAAATTTTTAAAATAAATTAATTAAAAGATATTAACAAAAATATAAAAAAACTTACCCATTCCCCCCCTTTATCTCCGAAAACATAAGCTGGAAAATTTTGAAAAAAAAATGGAGGTATAGTCCCTCACCTGAACTTTACTGGAAAATTAAGGAGAAACCCCTAATATTTTTTTTGGGGGTGCAAATTATAGAATTAAACTGAAAATTAAAATTAAAATTGTTTCTAACCCATCATGTTATATATCAAATGAAAGGGCTCATTATGACGAAAACAAATATATTTTTTCCATATTTATAAAATAAATTAATTAAAAGATATTAACATAAATATAAAAATTTTTACCCATTCCCCCCTTATCTCCGAAAGCATAAGCTGAAAAATTTTGAAAAACTGGAAGTATAGCCCCTCACCTGAACTTTACTGGAAAAATAAGAAGAAACCCCTAATATTCATTTTGGGGGGGAAATTATAGAATTAAATGGAAAATAAAAAATTATAATTGTTTCTAACGGGTCATGTAATATATCAAATCCCAGGGCTCATTATGACGAATAGGTACAAATATATTTTTTTAATTTTTTTAAAATGAATATTTTAAAATATATTAAAAAAACATTTTAAAAAAATTACCCATTCTCCCCGTTATTCCCCAAACTCTGAGACCTAATTTTTTTTATTTATAGGAAAAATATGAAAAAAATCCCTAATTCTATTATTTGGCCTCCAAATAATAGAATTAAACGGAAAATAAATTACTAGAAAACCCCCATAGTAATTTTAGGGACAAATTATACAATTAAATGGAAAATAAATATTCAATTTTCAAACGCATCAGATATCAGATAAAAGGCAAATATAACATATTTTTAAATCATTTGTATAAAAGATATTAAAAATATTAAACATCGACTTAATTCCCACTTTAGAAACGACACTATTTAAAATTTGAAAAATATATTTTATTTATATTTTTAAGTAATTTGAATAACAGATTTAATAATTTATAATTTAAACTTTGACCTATTTTGCCGTTTTTCTTCCAATCTACACAGCCTCAAAACTCAGACAGTAGATTATAAAAGGCATTTCTGAAAGTTTATTAGTAAAATAAAACTCTAATGTTACTTTTTGGGGGCCAAATTAGAAAATTAAATACATATGTATTGTGATAAAAATCAAGCCAATCCTAAAGCAGATAAAATAAAAAGTCTATGTTTGGAAAATCAAAGTGTATATTTTTTATAAATTTAAAACGCTTCTTTTAAAAGATATAAGGGTAAGTATAAGAAAATGCACTCATTCCCTGCTTTTCTGAAACTGGAATATTCGAATCTTGAAGGTGGTACGGAACCCTAAGTATGCGAGTCCAACTCGCATTTGACCAAATTATTTATAAATTTAAAACGCTTCCTTTAAAAGATATAAGGGGAAATATAAAAAAATGCACTCATTCTCTGCTTGTCTGAAACTGGAATATTCGAATCTTGAAGGTGGTACGGAACCCTAAGTGTGGGAGTCCAACTCGCACTTGACCAAATTATTTTTATTATTATTAGTACAGTGCCAGTAGATTTGTCAAAAATTTTGACAGTAGGTTGAAAATACCATAAAAACAAAACTTATATTCTCCCATTGTGTGATCTTGCCCAGGGAGTGAAAGCAACCACTCTTAGGGGATGGAAATTATAATGGTAAGAATAAGTTCAGAAATCAATAGAGTTATGAATTCTAAGTAAAAAGTTCACTACAAACATTTTTCGAAAAACCAATACTTTTTGAGTTATTTATCATTGAAAATGTTAATTTTTTGTCAAAAAAAAACATGTTTTTCAGTGAATTTTCTCGAATACGTAGAAAGATTGATGTCCTACAAAAAAAATTCTCTTAAAGAAAATGAATTTTATAACAAAAAGAAAAGTTTATTTATGTAGGGGCAATAGATGTTAAGATACGACTGGTTGAAGGTCAGTTCTTGTCCGATGACCTCTAAATTTGCAGCGTTTAACGTGAAATAACTCAAAAAATTCACACTTTAGTCAAAAAATTCAAAGTACTTTCTTTGAAGTGCTCCAAAAAGTCTTCAAAATAATATAGATTTTAACTCATTAACATAGGAATTGACGGAATTACGGTCAAAAAAAAGGTAAATTGATTTTAATTTTAAAATATCGCAATGAAACTGATATATTTTCCACCAGAGTTTAAATTAAAGGCGATCCTTCTACAATCTTTATTTAGAGGCCTATAAAATATTCTGAAACTTTCAGCGATTTAGGATGCATGTTTTTCAAAATTTTAAATTTAAAAAAAAAACAATTTTCAAAAAATTGCAGTTTTTTTAAACAAACATGACAAATAAAGGAAATACAAAAAATGTTAGAGAGCAAAAATTGTTCTCGTATAATATTTTGCTCTTTTTTATTTCCATAGCACAATAATTAACCGAAATATTGCGGTAAGAAGGTAGCAGTCGAGAGTGGAGACCATGTTTTTCAAGCACCTTAATCTAAAAAATCTCGAAAATAACGCTTTAAAAAATGTATTGAAATTCATAGGAGTTGTAGCAGTTAAAATTCCTGTAAAATGGATTAAATTTTTACGATAGCTTTAAAATTAATCAATTTACACGAAATAGTATATTCAAGAAGTAGCAGACTAGGAATAAGGAGCAAACCAAACAGCTATTGAACATCTGCTCATGACGCTTTGCTTACTTAGCTGAAGTTAGTGTATTTTGAATATCGTTGAGAGTACAAAAAATATTAGAAAATAAAAAAACAAAATGGTAATTTCGTCATTAAGGGTGGTTTTTAAGGGTTGAAATATCGTAATAATTTGTTTCTTGTACCATAACTATACAGAAGATTTATTTTTCATATATACGTCTAAAAAAGAAAAAAGATTTTTTTTGAAATTTTGTCGTTAAGGGTGGTTTTAAGGGTTGAAATATTATTAATACTATATAATAATGTGTACGTAATGTTGTACAATGTTATATAATACTTGTTCTACTCGTTTGGCTATGATGTTAGCCTAAGAAACGTCTATTTTTATGTTTTACTTATTTTTGAGCTTAGGGGGTGGTTTTCATAAAAATTGGTTTGCTGGCAAAATTTTTCCAATTTCGGACTTTTTTCTCCCCAGTCACTGTACTATATATTATTAATAATTATTATTAATAAATTATTATTTGTTGTTGTTTTAGAAATTTGCTTAGTCCTAATCATTCTTTCTATTTCACACTAGTCGCGAAGGAGGGTGTTTCAAATATAATATTTGCCTTAAAACTTCTAATTATTTAGGTACATAGATGCACATGCAGAGAAGTAACAGACGTTTTAATGCATTAGGTTTTTTCTGTTGCTTTTAGTATTTCAAAAGTACTTCCTCTAGATAAGGCAGGTACTATTAGGTACTGGGTAAGAAAGTACCGACTACTGTAAATTATATTACAATCAAACCTAAAATCAATTATTTACATGTCTACTACTTCATCAAACTTGATTATTGCTTGGCACCGACTTCAAAAATCTATTTGATGAGTAAGTAATAATTTATACATACTAGAGTTCGCCCAGTGGTCGAAATTCGACCCTATTTCATCAAATTATATACATTATTGGGGTTCTTTTGTCAAAAGTATATTTTTATAAGAAATAAAGTTGAGGAGTGGTATAATATAATGTCCAAGATTATTCAGGTCATAATGACAAATCTATTGTAATAAAAATAAAATAAACATTTAATCAAATATAGGTATTCGACATAATTTTGACAATTGTGTGTCCCCCCCCCATTTTTGACTGTAACCGCTCCTGGAATAATTGGAAGATTCTTCGCAATCTAAAAGTTTCGGTCATTTCAACCGAATTCCTAAATATTTAAAAAAAGGATGGCCAACGAACCTTTGAGAATTTCAATATTTAATACATTCTCTAATGTCCGCTGACTGACAACTTTTAACAGAATACCTTCGGAAGATTGTGATAATATAGAGCTTGAACTTCTGGAAGTAGCCTGCAATGCACAAATATCTTGTCAAAGCTAGAAAGAGAGGACAAGGGTTATTTCAATCACAATGAGCTATATTCAGCATGTCATTCATTAACTGCACCTCGCAATCGAGTGAAATAGACTCTTGCTATCTCTATTGCCCTCTGTTTTTACTCTTGGCACGATATTTGTGCATTGCAAGCTACCTCCAGCAGTTTATGATTTAAGGTGTCAACTAATCTAACAGTATCTAACACTCCCTCCATATATAATTACTTAATGTTTTGTACTGTCCAGGCCAGCTACGCAAGATTTCCAAGGAAAAATATGTTGAATAAAACCAAGGATATTTAACAAAGGATTGTTTGATCAATGTTAAAAATTTTCGAAAGAAAACCAGCCACCTTGTGACGTGTGTTGGGCCCGCTCTCGAGTTGTTGTGGTGCTTTGTTTGTTGAAAGTTGAAGAGTTTTTCGGGTTTTGTGTTATCTGTTTAATGTGAAATTGCTAACTTAATTAGAAAAGATTACAGTGCAAATATTAGGAGCCACTTTATGATGTATGCTTTCGGAAAAATTTACATCTATCGAGCAATCATTTGTAAATTATCCTTGGAATAAAACTACATTTTATTCTAGAATAAATTTATAGATACATACCTAACTTACCATAACAAATCAGTAGATGCATTGAATTTATTTACCTATATTCTGAATAATACACATCTTAAAATGCCAATGAAAAGTTTGTTTTATTTAAAAGTGAGGATTATGAAGGAAATGACACATGTAATGTAAAACTAATTATCTACGAAAAATTTTAATAATCTTAAATTGAGTAATAAAACGAATTATAATCTTTATTCTAACATTTCATTATTAACGATTTCAACTCGTAGGTAAGCAGCAAATGCAAGCAACCAACTCAAAAGTACTATTACAAAATCACTACAAAACATAAAAACATATTAATAAACCACATATCTTTAGATTCAATATAATTTTCATAAATTTTAATGAAACACACAAGTAAGCAATGGTTATTTCTGTTTTGCATGGAAAATATAAAGAAATACAAGCACCTGCTGTTAGTTAACGTTAAACAATACCTACTTTTGTTGGAAACTTTTCTCAGTGAATGAAACTCAAATCTTGAACTTTAGTATTGGATTAAAAACAACTTTCTCACCTTGCTTTAATAACCTAACGGCTAACAATATTATGACTTGCCAAATTGAAATCAAACTTAACAAAGATGGCCGTGACTATCAGTGCTGTCAGATGTAACTGTTTATCTTGAATCTTAGACACAGGCGTGTAAATTCACACTTTTTGTAAACTTAGTCACATGTCACATTATATGAAAATATTTATAAAAATAAAAAGAAAATTGATAAATTATTATCAGCTAAAAATTGACCCATTAACATAATTCTGATATTAGTTGAGAAACCATATTTACAAAACAATAAAAGTTGCAAACTTGCGAAATCCCAATAAATGGTGATAATTAAGTAATATCAATTTTCCTGGTTTGTAATTTTATAGCATGAGGATGTGGAATAACTTTAGGAACGGTTCAAAATTTGTTTGTTTCGATTAATTTAGTCATTCATATTCGGGTTAATCCATCTTATGATTTTCTCCCCAAGCAATCTGGCGGCACTGTTACTGTTATTTGTTTGGCATTGGCAGTATGGACGTAAATAATGATTTTTTTTATTATATTTTACTTAAAGAATGAATCAATATTATAAATTTTGCATTCTGCACTGAATGTCGTCAGTAGCTACTAGACAAAACAAAAATGAAGAAAATCGGTTTAAGGACAGAGGAGAAAATGGTACTGAACCGTTTAGTCTTTGCCTATTTATATATAGATGAACACCTTTCATTGTTTTTTTTACTTTATGAGTAGGTACCTAACACTTGTGGATGTTAAATCATAGACAAATTAAAGCATAAAATACTATCGTCCGATTACGATGTTAATATAATTTATTTATATACCCAAAATGGTATTCGTGTTTTATGTTTCCTCGACTTTACAAAATCAATAACTAGTTTATCTAGTCTGCAAAAACGAGTATGCTTTCTTTACATCTCCTTACCAGATGACTCGTAATTTTACTGCCCGAATTGTGTTTGAAAAATGCGCCAGTGGGTTTTGAGAAATTGTTGACATAACAATACAATCTTTCTTTACTCTTTGCTTTTCATTCGTGTATCCGATGCTTTCAGACTCAATGCTAGAGTTTTATCTAAACTCTGGATTATTCAGCGAAAACGTATAAAAAGTAGAGTTCTTTAAATACGCCTTCCTTTTGTATGCAATAGATTCTGGGAGCCGGAAAATTCTTTATTGTTGTATAGAAATCAAATGGTTCCGATATTTTTATTTGTACGGTTATTTTCTTGGTGAAAATTTGAAGTTCGTTTTTATCGGAAACATAAATAGTTCATGACATTGTTAGATGATTTTTTAGATTTGTTTTGGATACGATGATTGTTTTTAATTGAGTCTCTTTTCTTCCTTGTATCAGTATTCGATTAATATTCGCCAGTTTTTTATAAAATGTTGAGTACAAAGGCTCTTTATCATACTGTGAACCCAATTATTTAGGAGCTAACAGATAATAGCAGCTCTATTGGCAATAAAATCAAATGAACGTCAGTTGCACACGGGTTAACAGCTTATTCTCTCTGGTGGAAAGGAAACTCTTTATGTCATTCAAAAAGCTTTCGGAATACTCTTTATTCGTTCCTCAGTTCGCTACAAATTACAGAATCAATATACTAGGTAACAAGTGAGTATAGTTTCAAAAAAAAACTTACAGACAAACGAAGTTATTGCAGTAAAGAAGGTGTGTCAACAAGATAGAGGAACATCCTTCCGTAGCTTGTCAGTCAAAAACACATCAAACAATCGACAGTTTAAAATCAAATTATAGTTAAAATTAAAAGTCTTGTAACAATTATATCCTCAGTACATGTGAATCAACCAAAGGCAAAAATTTTTTTAGGTTATGTTACAAGTATTCGATAAGACTGAAGACAGTAAAACTATATTCAGAGAGCCAACAAACTAGAATGACATCGTTAGAAAGGCGGAACAGGAAACAAAATATCAAGGAGAATTTAAATTAAAGCCTTTCTCTTCTATGTCCAAAACATAAAAATATAAACAACACTCCAGTGTTGCAAATCGGTCCTTTTGTTAATCCATCCATCTCAATGAAATTTCTTTTGAAGGAATTTTTCTCATAATCCAAAATGGTAATACTAAATCCACACAATGACCATTGTCCCCACAATGTAGTGCAAGAGCACAACTATCTTTGCGCAATTTGATATCAGTTCTCAATTTTTGGCCCACAAAGGTAGCCTGACAGTCCTGACACTTAATACAATACATAACATTTGATCTGTTTTCCTTTGGGGTCTTATCTTTAATTTTAGTAAACAGACTGCCAATTGTTTTAACCGATTTGTAAGCAATCATTGTATCATTATTATGGTTTACGAGCAATTTTAGGTGAGATTTCTTTTATGTATGAAATGGAAAGATATTGATAGAATCTGTCACTGAGTTGTCCAAATGGGTATACCGTGACCTGACCACATTAACAATCATGGGGGTGTTGAAACTTAACCTATGGAGGAGAGTGGAGGGGTATGAATAGTCTCTTAACAGTTGGCTAATGGTACAAATACGTTTTTTCATTGCATTGATCAAGATGATCTTCATCTTCATGGGATGATTAGAATTGTAATTGATATTTCACCTCGAACTTGAAGGTTTCCTGTACCAGTCAATTTTCTATTTGTTGTCCAAGCTCCTGATTATTCTGGTGTCCAGGAAAGGTACCTCCATCGTCCCCCTCTTCCTCTAAGGTAAATTGTATGTTTTCATTGTGACTATTGTGAAGGTTAGCAAGAGTTCCTCCTTATCATCTGAGGGAAGACAACAGATAATGTCATCCACATACTTTTTTAGGAAGAGTATATTGAAATTAAGTTTTGATAGACAATTGTTGATCAAGTCATCCATAACATACAGGGCGGTGATAGGTGACAACCTGAAGCCCATGGGGGAACCAAAAGTTTGTTTGTAATACTTATTCTGGAAAATGAACGTAGTTGTGTCAAAAACAAAATTAATGAGTTTGAAAAGTTATTCTTATGGATGCTGGTGTGTAACGAAATGTTATGCCAATGTTCTGAAATGCTTCGTTCAACCAATGCCGCAGGGATGTTCGAGAATAACGAAACGACGTCTAAGCAAATTAAAACATGGTTAGATGGTACTGAGTAATCTTTATATAGGTTTTCAAATTCAAAAGAGTCCTCGATGTAAAAGGGGTTATTTTTGTTATAAACTTTGGACAAAACCTCAACCACCAGACTTGCAATCCCCAAATTGGGAGCCTGAACAGAGTAGATTATAGAACTTATTGACAAGGTGGGCTTGTGGATTTTGGGTAAAGCATAAAATTTCGGACAAACTGCATTGTATATTGCAAACTTTTATGTTATCATCAATTTGTTCACCTTGTCATTAAGACCTATAATCTCCTCTGTTCAGGCTCCCAATTTGGGGAGTGACTGCACTTCTTCATTAGTGGGTAACTTGGATTCTGGAGAGTATAATATTACAAGCAGTAACTCCCTTACATGTAATAAAAGTCCAAATTTGTATTGTTATGCTGACTTCCCACGGTCCGTAATAATACCCGTGGGAAGAGGGCCGCTGAGGTGGCTCCATTAAAGCTGTAACGTATACACGGAGTAAGCGAATGAAATTATTATTGAGTTCATTAGTTTATATGAAAGTTAACGAGCTTTGTACAACACGAAATGTACAAACCACACAAGAACAGAAACGACCAATATGATTCGTGGACCCGAATCCAAGAGAAAGTCAAAGTTATTGTTGGTGACTTAACTATTACTGAATTAAAATAAAACAAAAGGGGCACTTTCATGGCAATATATAGAAAGTTAAAAAGTTAAAAAGTTTCATTAAGAAATATATGAAAACTCATAGTGGTGCAGACCAACCAGACTGGCCCTTTTAAAACGTCATGTCTACATTTTTAGATAAATGAATACAATCCAAGAATAAACAAGTTAATATGCCCTAAATAATATTACAAGGGCTGCTGCCATAGTTTGTTTTCCTCGCTGCATTTTGAGTGACTAACCCACGCCCGAACACCTACAAGTATACAAGGCTCGGGCACAAACGCCACGTAATGGCGGACTACCATGATCCATGAGTTTGAACAAGCCCGCCCGTCGCAGCCCCGCCGATTTTCATCATAAAATCCATAGAATTGTTATTTGTCTATGAGTGATATTACCGGTTTTTCCTCTAATACTAGGAATAAAATCCAATAGATCAATGTCTCATCTGCCCCAATTTTCGCATTGTTTGTGGGGGGGCCTTTTAATCGAGAGCAAAAAACAAAAAAATCAGCATCAAAGAGGACTTCCGTTTAAGATGAGAGGGCAGCCGCGCGTGTTTGTGTGTCCTAGGTTAATAAATTAGTCCCTTACAGAATAGTTAAAACCCTTTTGATAATTTTGTCATATTAATAGATGCTTTAAAAGCGATTAAAGAGGCTCCAAGAGTGATTAGTGATAATTAGTGTTCAATGATCGTTAAACCGATAATTCTAGGCTGTCCCGATCATGTAAATAGATATACTTTATTACATAATTTTCTTATAAAACACCTGTTTATGGTCAATAAGGTCGTCAAGACCAAGATCACAACCAGGCTTGAAGGCTACAGGCCTGATAGGCGGCCTTGAAAGAAGAGGAAGATGCATCTGCAAATTGAAACTTTTAGATTTAACCTCGAACTACAATACAAAGCGATTAACAACGATTCCAGAGTTGGAGTTGAAACGTCTCCAAACACAGATAAATATCACACAAAAAACAAAACACTATTTGTATACAGGAATACTGGTTGATAATTTTCTCTCAAAATAACTGTGAGCAGTGGCGGCTGTCCTTTAAGTGCACTCGTGCGCTAAACCACCAAATTTAATAAGCTTTTAATAAGGTTAAAAATAAACACAAAATGTTTAATAAATATGATTTCAATAACAACGAATTTATCAAGAAACAATTTAAGCTCTAATCCAAACTTGTATTAAGACTTATATTCGCTTGAAAGAATATTTCACGGTGCACTTCGGCTAGCGCACGGTGAAACTTATATAGCTTCTATGAGATACGATATAACACGCTTAGTGGGTGAGATAGAAGATAGTTAATGCAAACTATATGGAGTAATGGGCAGATTCTCGTACGCCGCAGGGAGATACCGAGCTGTGCTGATATTGACCGGACCTATCGAAACGATTCAATAATTCAAATTTTTGTTTACGTGATTTAATTAGTGGTTGCTTTGTTTTTGTCCTCGTAGTCGATGAAAGAATATTTAATATACAGAGTGTGTGTGTGTTTACATAACTGTGAAAATGAGTATCAAATTTAACATTGACTATATTAAAAAAAAAACAATAATAAATCCTTTCAAAACAAATTAGATATAAAATTGGCTGGTCCACATAAGCCATATCTTAATTGAAAACAAGAGTGCAAAATGAAAAATAAAGTATTTACACAAAGTTTTAAAATAAAAAGAAATAGTTATGTGGATGTGATCGGATTGGACGGAAACTGGAGTGAAGGATTAAAACGTTTCTTAGAAGTACGATGTCTCAGGACTGGCTAAATGAGCTTTCTGTGCTTAGTATTGAAAAAATATATTCAATCAATGCCAGACTTTAATAAAAAGGTCACTGAACATTTCGCTTTCGAAAAAGTCGACGAATATTTTAATTAATAAAAATTAAATGAAGTACTAGCAAAGCTATGGTTTGTTTTGTTGCATCTTTGAATCCCAATATTTAACCAGTAAAGTGCACCACCAGTTTCATAAACCACCAGCCGCCACTAACTATGAGGAATAATTTCTCTACAGAGAGCCAGTAATCCGGGCAATTTTTCTAAATTGCCGTTCTACACGTTGTTCCCCGTTTACAGTTTTCAAATACTCAAAGACTTCCTTAGCAAATTTTTCGAAATTCGTATTAATATTGTTTTCTGAAGGTTATTTGCATATTACCATATTATGCTGATGATATAGCTGCAGAATTGACAGGCAATAAATGATTGGAAAACAGTTCAAGTGGTAGCGGAAAAATACCAAACGTAACTGAGATTATGGCTGGATGAAAATGATAATTGATTAATTATACCTATTTTCTCTACAAATATTTAAATATCTGGGAGTCATAATCGACCAACACAAGCGATGGTCTGAGCATTTTACATATAAGGTAAAAATATAAAGTTTTAATCCATAAATTCTATATTTTAAAAGATATCCGTTCCCGCACTGCTACTTTGGAATTAAAATGTCAGTTACGGTATTTCAATGGTATTTGATAGAAATATTGGATTTATTCGGCAATTATCTGAAAAACAAATAACAAACGAAGAAAAAATTAGAAAAATATTGAAAATATTCGATCTACATCAAAAATTGAGGAACAAAGGGATAGAACATGCATTTTTGTTTCAAGATTCAATTTTAAACAATTAATCATCTTTTTCATAAGAATAAATTTTATATTTATACAATTTTATTTATCCTGGAAATACATAATCAAAAATATCAATTTTGCAGTTCTAATCCAACCCACCCCGAAAAAAACGAAAAAACTTCCTGGCTACGTCCTTGGGATAGAACATTTATACAAGAAAAATATACAAATATAAATGTAATAATTATTTCAAAATATCACAAACGAAGTAGTTTATGTATTGCTTATTGGGAAATAGAGTCATTTTATAGTTTTACTTCAGTGTTGTACCAACAGTCATTTATTAATTCGTTATGCTTGTGTAAATGAAATGTATCTACACTTGTCAGTATTTGTTTCACCTGACATAGCTGTCGATAAATACCCGTGGAAATAGAGCTAATGATCAAGCATTCTTCTTTACTGCCATTGATGAATAATCAAATGTCGAGTACGCTAATGCTCTACAATATACTCCTGTCTATGCTCTACCTATACAGAACTGGGAGCAAGCGGTTCATCTATTTTCCTTTATAATGCTTACTAGTAATTAATTGTTGTCGTAATGGCGTTCAGCTACAGATAACAGGTGAATTAAATCGCCCTCTTTTGTGTTTTTCAATTAGCAACCTTTAATGAGAAGCCATTATTCTTCTTTTGTTTGGCATTAGGACGATTGTTTTCTGAAAGAGAATTGTCCCGTTTTTGTTTTAAAATCTGAACGGTGATTTGTTGTAAATTCTATACGTTTGATCAATTAGTTTCTAAACGTTCACATGCAAGACAAAACGATAAGCAATTCAAGGATAGAAAGCACCAGAATACATTTAGAAAATGTGTTGGACATATATACTGTACTGCAACATACACTAGAAAGTTGATATGACATTAGGCATAATAATATTAATCACTAAAATTATGTAGGTACGAGTATTTATTTACTCAATTAGGGTTAATGGTTATGAAAAAGTATTTATATTTTGAGCGAGATTAATTTTTCTTTTGAAATAATAAAACAAGTAAATACAAAATATTATCATTAAAGTTAAACTTCAAATAAACAAGATGATCATTATAAAGTGAGCTTCTAAAGTAACAGATATATTCATTTTCTACGTAATTATGAAAGTAAATGAAAAATTCTGAAATTCGGCAAATTTTATATATGAAATTACATTTTTGGAATAAAATTATTCACCTGCTACTTCAGCTCTCTATAGATAATAACTAGGTCTAAAAAAATTTAAAAGAAAAGATGTAGCGTGTAATATCGCGTATAAAAACTTTTTCAATTCTCTATACAGCCATATATAGGAATGTTTGATTTTTGGACTTTAATATTAATAACAAAAATCTTTTTTCAATTACATATTTCTAAAATAGTTAATGACGCCATAGAAAGATATAAATTTTGAAGTAATTAACAATATTTAAAATAATTATAGTCTATATCAAATGCTTAAATTGGGAACCATTCTTTCTCGACAAAAAAAAAAGATGGTGTTCAAATTCTTCTTATTATTCAGGGAAAAGTTGCCTTAATTAAGGTATTAAAACATGTTGCAAAAATTCCAAGCAACTCGCTCCAGTTAATGCCCTCTCAAAAAAATATGGTCCAATTATTCTGTTAATTACTATCTTTAATACTATATTAATTGTTACCTTCCCTCATCCATTGAGGATATTACGTCCTCCAATACCCACAGTTTGGTTGTTGTTAATCGTTCCATGTAAGGTAAACGTTGCCTCATCGGAGAAAAGAATATTTTTAGGAAACATCGGATTCCCTTGGCATCAATTCGTATTTAGTTCCTGAATCAGTTTAATTTTGTATGGATGGTATTTCTCTTTCTTCAAAATTCTCAATGCAGATGTTTTACTATCATTATCATCTACCACTTCTACTGTAGGTTTCTGTGGCATTCCCTCAACATTTAACAATATATCTAATTTATTTGCATCAGTCAGTTTTGAACTCCCAGGTTTGAGAAAATTTTTAACAGTTCCAAGTTTACGGTTCTATTCTACTCACCGTATACTGGAAAATGTAATATTCATGATACTTTTCATTAAATATTCTGCATACCTCAGAATCTGTTTTTGCCTTTATCACCAACTCCATTAATCCCCGACTTGACCATACAATGTATGGCAGCACACTCCCTCTAAGGCACGCATAACGTGCCTTTAGGGGAAAATTCACTAACTTCAGATATCCTAGATATCAAAAGGGTTTAGCTCTGTCGGAGCCCTTGCCAGGTTATCATGCCCGTGGTTGGAGTCGTGGCAGCTTCCCATGAATTTTCTGACCGTCCGGGTTGTTCCTAACAAAACGGCTTTTTGCATTAGTTGGTAAAGATGTTCGTCCAGAGCGAGGTATTTTAAATTATTTAGTAGAAGTTTTGGGACTACTCCTGTTGTTGACATAATAATTGGTACAGTTCGTGTGTTGCTCATGTCCCACTGTGTCTTTATTTGAAATTCCAAATCCCTGTATTTGGCTATTTTTTCAGCCTGCTTAATATTTATTTTATTGTTGTTTGGAATTGCTATATCAATTAAGGTTGTTTTCCTAGAAATTTTATCTACTAAAACTATATCTGGTCTATGGTGAGCAACAGTCCGATCGGTCAGTATCGTGCGGTCCCAGTACAGCTTGTAGTTGTTATTTTCTAAAATAGATTCTGGTTTGTATATATAGTAGGGTGTTCTTACCGATTATGATAGCTCAAGTTTCAGCGCTAGTTCCTGGTGCAGTATTTTTGCCACGGCATCGTGTCGGTCTTTGTACTTAATTGCAGCGAACGCTTGGCAACCTCCTTTAATACGCTGGATAGATTCAGATGTTTGGCAACCATTTCTGCATCTGTCGTTGTTGATAGAAGGGTCTTTGACGATGTACTTTAGATAGTTCTTAGTTGGAATTACTTGATCTTGGATTGCCAATATAAAGCCTTCCGTTTCAGGAAACATATGACCAGAGTTCAACCAGTAGTTCGACGCTGAACTGTCGACATAATCTTGGTTGACGTTATTTATATGTCTTCCATAAAGGGGATTCTCTTTCCTTTGAGCAGCTTCTGATCACTTGTCTGGTGGTATACTTGAATTTGTTGTTATGTCAGTCGCAGAGGTGTTGAGTCATCAACCTGACATATGACTATGTGTAGATCAGAAAATTCTGCGAGTTTCTGGAAATGATTACGCAAATTAGAAATTTGTTGATCACGTAACTTGCCTATAGCTGCCAATCCTCCTTCTCCTTCACACCGGGACAATGTTGTACGTTCGACACAGCTCTTTGGATGGTGATTTTGAGCTTTTGTTAGTAGTACTCGGACTTTCCGTTGTAATTATTCAATGTCGGTCTTGCACCAATTAACTATTCCGAAAGGGTAAGTAAGCACTGAACACGCGTTAATAGCCTGAAACAAATTTGTACTGTTAAGTTTGGTTTTTAGTAGTCGTCTTACCTTTCTATAAAACTCTGTTGTTAGGTCCTTTTCCATGGTGATGTGATCAATTTGTTTAGCCTGCTTTATTCCAAGGTATTTGTAAGTATGGCCTTCCTCCATAGATTCAATTGAGGTGCCATCTCCCATTTTGTAGGGCCCCTGCTGTATTTTGCCTTTAACTATATTAATAATTCGGCATTTGTCTAGGCCAAATTGCATATGGATGTCACTAGAGAACCCTTCTACTATTTTAAGCATATCATGCAGCTGTTGTTTCGTAGCTGCCATCAACTTTAAGTCGTCCATGTATAACAAATGGTTTATCTTCAATGCTTGTACGTTGTTGTGCTTGAGACCGAACCCAAAGTTAGTCGAGTTTAGTTTGTGTGAGAGTGGGTTCATGGCAAGGCAGAACCACATCGGGCTAAGAGAGTCTCCCTGGAATATTCCCCTTCTGTTTGGGATAGAGTCGGTTAATAATTCTTTAGGTTTCAGAAAGGCTAATTTAAAATTTAATTTATGTTTAGACATTTCTAATTAAATGATTAATAACTAACAATTATTGAGGACGTCTAGCGTACTAAAATAAAGTTTAAATACATCACAAAGACTTGATTTTAAATATTTCTTACATGACACACAAAGATCTGATTTTCCTTTTTGCAAAAAGATAACTAATAGATAACTAATAGACTAATGATTTGATTTGAATTTGAAGACGCGAGATGTTACTTTTTTCTTGAGTTTCCAAGTCCGCAAATCTAGAATTTCAGTTCTTGAAAAAAATATTGTCAAGAAATGAAAGGGACCGTACCCAGTTTCAGTATATGACTTAGACTATATTTATTGTAACTATTGTTCATTCGAAGGCATCATTAATTATTTTACAAAGTAAGCCATTCAAAATTGATTTTTCTTATTAGCAACGTTAAAAAAATCAAAAATTCCTATATTGCTGAATAGAACTCGTTACTGTCTTCATTTAATATATATATATATATATATATATATATATATATATATATATATATATAGTCCTAAATATATCTATATCTATATATATATATATATATATATATATATATATATATATATTTTATATCTTCACAAACACAAATGCTTTTTTAAAAAAAATTATTTTTATTTAAAACACAAATTAAATATTTTACTTCAAAAAATTACGTTAAACAATATAAATGAGATAATTGAATGCGATACACTTAATGACGCTCACAGCCATGGCATGTGCATTTATAAGCTACGTCTTGCATTGTCAGCATCAGCAGTTTTACACGTGCGATGGGCATTTGCGTATTTCCTGGGAATTGCTATATCGTGTAATATGACACCATGTGAACGACTCATTTGACCGGTTACACGGTGTTGTCATATTATTATTCTAAGTATTGTTTACGACGTATATAACAACTCCCCTCACAAAGAAAAAGTTGCTGTTTTACAGGAACTTTTCTGAAAATAGAATTTGAAAAATAATAAAATATAAAGGTTGTATACATATGAAATTTGTAGAAGGCAAAAGTGTATAAAACAGCGTAAATTGTACAAATGTATAAAATAAAAATATAATTAGCATTAAGGTCCTTAAAAATAAAACCTAAAACAATACTTTTTAGCAATAAATGGGTTTTACAAAACAATTTTTGAAATTATTTTGGGGTACTTAGCTCGATGTCTTCAGTTTCGTTCTGTCGGAGGTTCGGTCTCAATCTTGGCAACAATTTTGAAATTCTGGTTGTGGGTGATGGACTTTCGCTGGTTGTATTGCGTTTACGCCAAAGCGTTTGGAGGACAAATACAGCGACGATTATTATTATGGAAAATATTGTCACGTAGGTGAACCAAGAAATGTTCTTTTTGACGAATGGCTGATTTATTAATTCGTCTAGGTCCTTTGAATAGTCGTTGAGTTTGTGGTTTGCGACGTTTAACTCCTCGAAATTCAATTCATGGAGTTTCAAAGGTTTAAGTTCGGGAACGACAATTTTTTCTGGTATGGTATCGCAGCAGTTGAAAGGGATAAGAACTGGTTGATAGTTGTCAAGGGTGTTGCTGCTTTTTGTGGCTTCTGCTTCGATTTTGGTTATTCCAATGAAGGCACTGCAATCTTTCTGAAGTTTTAATAAAGAATTAACATTGAGTGTTAAGGGTTTTGTATTGATGTCGGTACAGGTGATGGTAATGCTAAGAGGCTCGGTAACCATAATTAACCACACGTTGGTTTCGAGTTTTTGAACGTGGTACCCTTGAGCAGAGATCACGGCACTGTGACAATTGTCCGGCACCTTTTTAAAATTTTCTTAAAAGTTGGGCCTCGCACAAAGCATTTGAGTCTATCGGATATGCATAGAGTTCGGAACACAATTTATTTTGATTGTTCAACGGTTTGCACGCACTAAGGTCTTTTATCGGAATATACAGTAAGGAATCGTCGTTTTTTGCTATATATTTATGAGTGAATGAGAGTACATGGTATAACCCAGTTCTATCATCATAGATGGGGATTGGGTATAAGCGGAGAGCAGTAAATGATTGCTGTTCAATAAGTGGAATTCTGAGTATAAATACAAGGTCGGAATCTGTTTGAAAAGCTTCTAATTCTGTAATTTCCAAGTATCGTGCAATACTTGAATATTTGACGGGCAAAGGTAAATTATTTTTCACGAGATTCTGTGATATTTCCTGTAAGGCGGCAATGAAATGTTCGGGAGTTAAAATTGAAGTATGGATAATTTTTAGACGGGCAAAAGTTATGGAATTAAGAACATCATTTAAGTTGTCTTCTAGAAAGAGATAATTTTCCATCAGTTTTTCCGTCATTTCTAGAAATGAGAGTTTTGTTTCCACGTACGCCATTTTGTCGTTTACTTTACGAATCATATTTTCCATTTTTCGAATATTTTCGTTAAATATTTTCTCGTCGACCTGAATGCGTTGAATAGTTTCGTTAAAGTTCTTTATAACTGAGGTGGTTAGGCTGATTTGGTTTTTCAAAAGGTTTTCGATCTGCAGTTGTCCTTTGTTTAAACTATTTATACTGTTGGTGAAGTACTCGCCGTCGGCGGCGTCTAAGTTACCAGTTATGGCTTTGAAAATTGATCCGGCGCCATCGATTAGTCCACGTTTGTACCTTCGAGTGTCCATGTGGATTTCAGTGAATTTGTTTTTGACAGAGTTTGAGATTTGGTTAAGTAAGTTGATGTGTGATTGAATGTCAGCACGGAATACGTTGGTTGGGTGGACGTTAGTTTTTAGTGATAAAGTTAGTGCATCGAGAATTCTGTCGTTGGTAGCGAAAGCTTGTTCTAGAGCGGAGAGATTTCTATGAACTAGAAGAGTCCATTTGTGATTTGACACGGCTATACGTGATTCTTCATGATAATAAATCCCTAGGGTGTTATTGATTGGCTTTATTTCAAATTGGGATGCTGCCGATCCGAACAGCAGGATGACCCTGTAAAGAAATCAGTCTTCTGTGAAAGGTTTCATACGGTCAAAGTTTACTTTGGTTTTTTGGTTAGTACGAGAATTAAGTAAAGTAGCTGAGTTTGTATGTAGTTCTACTATTTGAAATGGTCCGTTAAATTTGTTTTGTAGTTTATCTTTGAACTGAGATTCGCGTACGTAAACCTTGTCACCTACTTGATAATTTAGGGTTTTGTCCGAAACATGTTTATCGAATCGAATTTTGGCTTTTTGTTTTTGAGTATCGGTTCTTTCGCGTGCTATTTTGTAGTACTGTGAAATGCGGTTATTTAAGTCTCTGATGTATTTAGAAATCAAGTCCTTTTCGTTATAGAGGGTTTCAGGGGGTCGGCTAGATGTGTGCCCGAAAACGAGTTCATAGGGTGTGAACCCATGGGTTTTGTTAGCGGAGTTGTTGTAGGTAATAATTGCGTATGGCAGAATATTGAAGGGGTGTTCGTCAGGGTGCTCGGCCTTATGAATACGGATCATATCTAACAAAGTTGAATGAAAACGCTCTAATGAGCCGTTAGATTGGGGGTGTCCTACACTAGAGTAGGAAAGTTTAATATCGAACAATTTGCAAAGGTCTTTGAGGAGTGCGTTGTCGAATTCACGACCGTAGTCGCAGTGTATTCTCAGAGGCGTTCCGAAGTGTTGGAAAAACACCAAGAGTGTACTAACGACGGTTTTGGCGGACTTGTCGCTAATCGGGTAGGCCTGGGAATATTTAGTTAATTCGTCTCGGATAGTGAGGGCGTAATTTCTGCTAGGAACTTCGAGAATGTCGATGTTTATTCTTTCGAAAGGGGTTCTTGGAGTTTCTGTTACTACTAATGGGTTGTCAAGGTTTTTACGGAAAGCTTTAGTTGTCTGACAGATTTGACAGTTTCTAATGAAGTTTTCTACGTCTTTTGTAATACCTTGCCAGTTATACTTTTCTTTAATTCGTCTAATAGTTTCGTTGATCCCTCTGTGTATGTTGTTTTTACCGTTATGGAATTGATCTAGTATTATTGGCACTTGATCTCTTCCTACTGTTTTTGTTATGTTCTGGCAGACTTTCCACTTTATGTCTGTTTCTGCAAATATAAACGAAAGCATTTCGAGTATAGGTAGGTCTAAGTTATTTTCAACGCAGTATAGTTCGGAGTCAGTTAGAAGGTCTTTGCTCTTGTAAATTGAGGCAAATAATACCTCGTTCACAGTGTCGAAATCAGTTGGTAGGGGAATAATGTAATATCGTCTTTTTCGAACGCTTTTACTATTAAAAATGTTAATTTTGAATTGCTCGAAGTCGGCGTTCTCTTCGAAGATATCCTCAAGAATTTGGTTATGAAAATCTTTTAAATTGCCGGATTGAAAGAAAACTAAGATATTTTTGTTTTCTCTATCAAGGAGTTGACAGTTGGAGTACTGAATTTTACTATAGTCGATAAGTGAGACGGTCTTATACCGTTCTACGAATGTCCGAAATTCTATAAAAATTGAGTTGTCTTCGTCGTCAGTTTCAAGTTGTTCTGTCTCACTGTTTTCGTTTTCGTTTAAGGGAGTTATCGTGTAGTGTTGGAGTTTGGTGTTCGATTGGAAAGTCATACATTCATCAAAATGGTTGATTCGAATGCGTGAAAGGGCGTCTGCGTTCTTATTTACTTTTCCCGGTTTGTATATAATTTCATAATCGTACTCCTCGAGTTTGAGGCGCCATCTGGCAAGTCGACTACCTGGATCTTTAATAGAAAAGAGCCACGTTAACGGGCGGTGGTCGGTCAGGAGTTTAAACTTTCGTCCAAAAATTATTGGCCTGAAGTGTTTAACGGCCCAAACAATAGCCAGAAGTTCACGCTCTATTGTGGAGTATCGGGTCTCAGCCTTGCAGAGGGTCCTAGATGCGTATCCAATTGGCAGATCTTTGCCTATTGGTCCCTGTGAAAGCACAGCGCCGATTGCAAATGCGCTAGCGTCAGTTGTCAAAATAAAGGGCTCATTGAAGTCGGGGTAAATTAAAATTGGGGTCGAAGTGAGGGCTTGCTTTAATTCATTGAAAGAATTAACGCATTCAGAACTGAAATAGAATGAAACATCTTTTTGTAGCAATTTTGTGAGTGGTTTTGAAATTTTAGCAAAATTGGGTATGAATCGACGATAATACCCGGCTAATCCCAGAAAGGATTTGATATCTTTTTGATTTTGGGGCTGAGGAAATTTCAATATACATTCTACCTTTGATGGATTGGGTTTAACTCCATCTTTGGTAATCAGATGTCCGAGATAGGCAACTTCTTTGCGAAGAAATTCGCACTTGTCGGGTTGAATCTTGAGGTTTGCCTTTCGTAGGCGTTTAAAAACATCAGTAAGACGAGACAAATGGTCGTTGATAGTGGGAGAGTATACGATTATGTCGTCCATATAGACGAGACAACGTTCGTTTTGAATACCTAAAAGAATGTTGTCCATAACCCTCTGGAATGTTGAAGGGGCATTCTTTAGACCAAAGGGCATCCTTACGAATTCGTAGTGCCCATTCTCAACGGTAAACGCGGTTTTGGAAATGTCTTTTGGGTCAATCTCAATTTGATAGAATCCTGAGGCGAGGTCAAGTGTTGTGAAATATTGGCATTTGCCAAGTTGATCTAATAAGTCCGAAATGTTAGGGAGAGGATATTTGTCATCAACTGTTAGTTCGTTGAGTTTTCGATAATCAACTACAACGCGCCATTTTTGCTTTCCTGAAGCATCCAGTTTTTTCGGTACTACCCATACAGGGGAGGACCAGGGTGAGTTTGAATGGCGTATAATACCTTCGTCTAGCATTTTCGTTACTTGGGATTTAACTTCCTCTTTATGAATCTGAGGGTAGCGATAAGATTTCGTGAAAACTGGTCTAGAGTTGTTAGTCTCGATGGTATGTTTAATTTCGTTGGTAAATGACAGATGGTCTCCTTCGAGGTAAAATATGTCAGAGTAGTCAAGACATAGTTGCGATATTAAGTCGGATTCTTCTTCGTTTAAGTGGTCAAGTCGGAGTTGATTGAAAATTTGCTCTTGTCGTTCTAGTATGTTGTTGTCTGTTGGTTGGGTTTGTGAAATAGAATTCACACTGAACTGTTGTAAAGGTTCAAGTTTAATGTCAGTGAAATTTATAGTTTTAGGGATGGCATTTGCATTTAATACGGATGTCAGAAATTGGCCATTACTGTCGACTTTTACTAGAGCATTCGGAAGATGGACTTTTTCAATTTCTATGCCTGTTAATAAGGCATCTGTATCTCTAAGGTTGCAAGTAAGTTTACAGATTTGTTCTGTACGTGGTTGAATGGAAATTGAGTTGACGGGGTTACATGAAAAGTTTTTAGGGGTATCTTTACTGATTAAATCGTCTGTTACTTTATACAAGGGAAGTGTTTTGAAATTGGTTACTAGTTGCTTCTTTTCGAAATCAATGATGCAATTATAATGTTCCAGGAAATCGGAACCTAACAATCCATCGAACTCGATATCGATATTGCAAATGTAAACCTTATGGGGATCATTGATATTAAACGGGACGAGAGTCGATTCGTTGATATGAATTTTCTCGTTAGTTATTCCCTGGATGACGACATTTTCTTGGAACCTTTCCCTGAATCGTTTGCAAGTTTCTGGCTTAAAAATAGAGAGTCCTGCACCGGTATCCACAAGAAGTTTGTAAGTGTTGGATGCATCGGTGATGTAATATAAGTTCTTAGAGTTTACGGACAAGAGGGGTCTTACAGAAATCTCTGTTCGGGGATATTCAGGTTGGGGTCGAAGCTGTCTAAATTCAAGGTTTGAATGTGGGTTTGAAGGTCTGACATATCCGGGGGCTCTGGTTGAGGGGTAGTGTCCTGAAAATTTGTAGGAGAAAGTTCTTCGTAGTTTTGAGAGTAATTTTCGCTCTCGAAGTCTGTTTTAAAGTAATCGTTAAAGTCGTTCTGGTAATTGTCGTAGGAACAATAATCGTTATAGTCGAAATCTGTGTATTGGTACTCGTTGGGTGTGGGTTCGAATAAGTCTGTTCACTTCTAGGATTTTCGAACTCATGATTATTTAGGTGATGAGTACGTTGTTGGCGGTAAAAATTAGGGTTCGGTTTAAATTGGTCCGTATTTGGGGGTTGATTGCTTGTTGATGGGCGTTGTTGTTGGAAACTCCTATTGGGAGGAAAGTTTGTTTGGCGGGGTTGTTGATAATTTTGTTGATTAAAATTTTGGGCGAATGGATTAGGGCGAGGTCTTTGAAAGTTTTGCCCAAAACTTTGATTTTGTCCAAAGCTTTGATTCTGTTGGAATTGCCTCGATCTAGTGATGCATTCATTAACTGAATGGCCCATTCTCTTACAGAATGTACAGTGTTTTGGGGGTGGCAATTGGTTGGGTCTTCTAAAGGTCGGAGTTGTATTTTTGAAGTTAGAGAATTTTTGAGTTTCGAGATGATTTAATTGAATTTCTCTTTTAATTCTAGAGATCGCGGTTAAGATATCTTTTGGGTCGCTTGCTCGAATTAATTGTCCCATTTTTGGCTCTAGGCCTGTAAGAAGGCTGTTTAGTGCCATGGGTTCAATGAGATCTATTTGGGCTTGTTTTTCCTTGGAAGTTATATTTTGTTTTGTGACTGCGGCCAACATTTTTGCCTGGTGAGTCTGAATTCTAGTCGAGAAAGTTAAGGGTGACTCGGATGATAATTGTTTCATTCGTTGGAGATCTTGAATGAGTGCCGATAGGTCTCGGGGGTCTCCGAAGTGGTTTTCGAGAAGAGTAATGATTTCAGTTAACAGGCTAGGGTTTCGTGAATTTACTAATTCCGCTGCCCTGCCACGGAGTTTATTTTTTATGTGGAGTATAAGTAAGACCTGTTGGTTATCGGTCGCCATACTGTGGGCGGTGTTACATGATGTGATAAAGGTATTTAAAAAGATAGGGTTACCGTCGTACTCCGGTACTATCGCAAAAATCTCGGAAATTTTATAGGGCTCCACAGTTGGAGTGGCTGCACCTTGCCTTGTAGTGGTCATAGTCAAAGTATTTGCACAATATTAAAAATTTAAATCAGATTATATTGTCGAATTGACAATGGTAAAACGTATAAATCAATGTTTAAATAAATAAATGTGAAAATAGATAGATATTAAAATAATTAGATCAAGTTATTATAAGTTGTCGTTCAAAATAATGGTATAAATTTAATGTGTAATTATCAATATGTACCAAAATTGGTCAAAAATATTTCTTACCTTGCAATTTTACTCAAAATAAATGAACTGAATATATCAAGGGTAGTGATGTAATATGTTTAAAATATTTAAGGAATATTAAAGGATTTATCTTTGATGATAGAAATGGTGATTAAGTGTATCAATAAATGGAAATAATAAAATAATAATAACGTAATCCTTACAATATAATTCCTGGCATGGACTGTTCTGTAAGTTGACTGCACTGGTTAGCCGTTGCGTGTTCCTGGTGCTAGCTCGCTTCCAGTTGTGTCTCCAGCAAGAGGTTGATTGTCCCACGAAGGTTTGGAAACCACCACGACTAGTTAGAATTCTCGTGTTCTAGTCGTTTTGGAACAATCCTACTGACTGCGCCAATTTTATATCTTCACAAACACAAATGCTTTTTTAAAAAAAATTATTTTTATTTAAAACACAAATTAAATATTTTACTTCAAAAAATTACGTTAAACAATATAAATGAGATAATTGAATGCGATACACTTAATGACGCTCACAGCCATGGCATGTGCATTTATAAGCTACGTCTTGCATTGTCAGCATCAGCAGTTTTACACGTGCGATGGGCATTTGCGTATTTCCTGGGAATTGCTATATCGTGTAATATGACACCATGTGAACGACTCATTTGACCGGTTACACGGTGTTGTCATATTATTATTCTAAGTATTGTTTACGACGTATATAACATATATATATATAGATATATGGAACGGTCAACAAGCAAAATTGGAGTACCCAAAATCCTCACTAGATAAGGAAAGGTAACACTTGGTATTCTATTAAAGTGAACATTTGGCAGGGAGAATATATAACACAATAATTAGGCCATTTTTGAGGGGGCACAACTTTTTCTTGATACTATTAACTCCGCTCACATTAACAAACATATAGCTTCAACAAGATGGAGATACATCACATTATGCAGCAGCAGTACGAGCTTATGTGAATCAAGTTTTTCCGCATCCATGGATCTGTTGAAGGGGCGAAATTGAATAACCACACCCCATTCGTGGAACGTCACTGTTTTTTAGGAGTTATTTAAAATCAAAAATCTAAAACAGTAAACCAACTAATATTGATGATTTCAAAAACCGAGTATACAAGAAATTGGACAAATCAGCAAAACCTTGTCTATTTTTTGAAGTGAACGCTGCCCAGTTTGAGCATATGACTACAATTAGTGTAATTTGATTACTTCAAAGTTTATTTATTTTTATGGCATCATTAATTATTTTACAAATTAAACAGTTTCAAATTGAATCTTCTGATTACGAACGTCGAAAATTCAAACTACCCCCATTTATTTAAATTTATTGGAGGAAGATATTATCCCTAGGTAATTGAAGGGGCAATTTTATACAAAAAGTGCGTTTCCGTTATAAAAATTGGCATGTTTCAGGATTTTTTATTTCTATTCATAATGACGTAGAAAATTAATTTAACAGTTACTTTAAGACCGTCTACTTCTAATGTTGTCACAACTATAACCTGTTTGTTTAGTTTCATAGATTTGTCGAGTCTGTTGGTTTGTCGACAGCATTTTGACGTTTCGACTAGATCTCACTCATTTTACCAAAAACTTTTAATATAATTGTTCTGGCCAGGAAACTGCCATTAGGTGCACTTTTATAAATGAATGAATATTCTTTTTATTTAAAAAAAAAGATATTTAGCCATTTGATTTTCTGCATAATCGACATTTCAGTTGAAATAAGACTCACTTTGCCAATCGAAATAATGGATGCTAATAGCCTGAGTAGCCCTCAAAAAAATGACCCTATAACATTAATGGTGACACAATCTATGTGGAAATTTTCTTCCTTGCATTAAAGTTAATGGCTGACTGAAGTTCAATAAAATGAATGTTCCTATCCCAACTTAAAGTGTGCCTATTTCAAGTTTCAAAAATCCCATAAGAAATAAAACAATACCTTGACGTGAAATTAATTTTTCGATTTCTTTTCCATTCGTACACATTTCGCATCATATATCGTTCATATATTGAAATATAAACGAAAACGGATAGAAGGAAATTTATTGAAGCACTTATTTCCAAAGTATTGGACACCGGAACCTTCAAACCCTTCATAAGCGTAATAGGTCGAAAAGTTAATGGTCTAGAATAAAAGCTTCGAAGCAAAAAACCTCATGAGAATGTTTTTCCTTGTTGGACGGCGACTTTTATTTTACTCACGTAATAAATTACGCTAACAAGACCGGAATTAATTTTGCCAGATGTGAAAATGTTTCGTAATTGATTTCTGGATATGAAGTAATATATTTTTAACAACAATTAATTTTTTTTTCAGAGGTAGTTGTGGCATCCTATATTTTATGAGTAATGTGTGTACATCAAGTTTCGACATCAGTCCTTGTAATCAATAAAACTGATAATTCTGTGATTCCATCAGAGCCATTAGGAGAAACCTAGGAAAATCGTAACTGTTTATCCAACTAAAGGGTTACTGAAAAGCACACGATCGATATTGGTTTTATCCTTAAAAAAGGGCAACAATGAACCAGTAAATTATATGTAAATAATGGCGATTTCATTTAATAAAATTAATTTTTGCTTTCATATATTGGAAAATTTAGAAGCACAGATTTTTTTCCAATTCAAATGGGTTATGCGAAAAATTTAGTAAATGCACCGAGTTTTTAGTTTCGTTATTTTTTTGTTTTCTTTTATATAATAAATTTTACAACATTTCTTGTTTCAATGTAGTTTTAATATGAACTCTACTGCCTAATCCTTATGTTCCATATAGTAATGAATTTTGCAAATCACAGATTGTAAATGTAAATAAACTGAAATCTTATGTACCTATCTGATTCAAGTGTTTTAAGTTTTTGTTAGTTTTTTTCTTGTTATTGATAAATTTACAGCCCAGTATTAAAGTTTCGTTCCTGTTTCGTATCCTTGTATATGAATTCTACAAAAACGATTGAAAATATATTTAAATGGCAGCAGTAGGTACTTATTATTATGATGAAATAATACACAGTATTATTAAATTCCACTTTATTTAGACACACTTGTGACAATTGTTTCGCTACATTGTAGCTTCTTCTGACAATAACGTGAGTTTACAAAATGTAATATATATATATATATATATACATATATATATATATATATATATATATATATATATATAGTATTAAAAGATACAATAAATGAACTAAGTAGATTAAAATTCAAAGCTTATAAATACTATTACAGTTTTCGAAATTACTAATGATATTCTTCTTACCAATGCAGAACCCAGGTAAAACGGTGTGTTTTGGTTGGGATAATCTCTTAAAATTATCGGATTTATTTTTACTAATATAATTATATAAACAAATTTAATAAGTGGAAATTATTTAGGTCTAACTGGTCGTTAAGCAAATTATGGGAATTTTTAATCCTATTATTTTCTAAACATTCTAACATATTTAATTTTATGACTTTATTTTCAATGTGTAAAATTTCGAAATTATTATTGAAACTATGGTTACATTCTATTAGCTGGTTAGCGTAATTAGAATCCTTTTTATTTTTTACATAAGATGTGTGGTGTTCTTTGATTCTTATTATAAAGTTTCTACCCGTTTGGCCTATATAGGTTTTTGGAATATCGTTGCACTCTAACTTGATAACCTGATAATTTAGATTTATCGTTTTTCCTTTTATTATTCTTTATTAGATTCCCTAATGAATTATTGATCTTATAAGTGACTTTAATATTTAATTTGTTTAGAAATTTACCAATTCTGATACTTGGTGGCCCAAAATATGTTATTATTTTGTATTTTTCATTAGGGTCTTTAATATAAGGGTAGACAGATTGAATGGCTTGATCATACAGTTTTTTCTTCAAAATTGATTCAACAGTTATTACGTCGTATCCATTGTTCAATGCTATTTGTTTTATTATATCAAGTTCTCTATCAAAATTATTTTTATTTAATGGGATAGTAATTAGTCTATTTACGGTACTATGAAAATACGCTAGTTTATGGTGAATGGGGTGGCAAGAAGAAAATGGAATAATCGTGTCGGTATGTGAAGGTTTACGATAAATTGAAAAAAATATGTGTGTTATTTTATTTTTTAATTGTTAAATCTAAGAAATTTATGGCGTTATCAATTTCTTCCTCAATAGTGAAATTTATATTGGGATTTAAGTTATTTATGAAGTATAAAAATTTTGTTAATTGTCTATCTGTACCTATAAAACAAGCCAAAATGTCGTCAATGTATCTATACCAGTAAATGAATTGTTTGAATACAGGGTGGTTTTTAATTTGGTTTTCTAGGGAATCCATGAATATTTCAGCTAGTATTCCATTCAGTGTACTTATTATTATTCATAAAATCATCACCCTCCTACTTATAGATATGTAATATTAAAAATATTGTGGTATGACATAAAATTCACTTTCCTAAGGTCGCGACTTCAAAAAAGGAATACAAGAATTCGTCGAAATGTTTCATTTTAATCAATTTCTGCCGTATAATTTTTGATGTGTGTTTTATAATGCTCCAAAAAGGCAGCAAAAGCAAGTTATTAAGCGACTACTATTAAATGAATCTCCACAGTTTTCACTGAATCTGCTCAATTTGAATATTTTAAATTGTTAATTAACAAACTTAAACACAAAACTCTAAATTTAAATGTCTAGATCTCACAAACTGGTTATTATTACTTGACGCCAATTGTTGTTTTTTTTTTTAGAATAAATTATCATTGTGTAAATGCTATTTGTGGCATATTCCTGATTACTTTTATGTTTTCTTGACAAATAACATCACAAATAAAATAAAACGTTCTATATTGAAAGAAAAACCAAATGGCTTTAAAATATGTATTGAAAATGTAAATTACAAATTGAAAGTTTGATTTATGACATCTAAGTTGACATTGAAAAAAAATTTGTTGTTTTATAATATACAGGTAGCACAAAAAATTCTAAAGATCATGTATTCTAGTTAAACAGCTTTCAAGTTGGAAGAATTTGAAAGAGTTGTCTTTAGAATTTATAAGTGGCGTATAGGTACGAATTTGTTATAAAATAGCACATTTGCCAAAAATGCTATCAAAGAATTCTGCTGTTTCAGTGAGCCTTATGAACTATCCCTATACTGAGTTGTTCAAAAGGAGATGATCATTAATAATTTCTTCCTTAATTGTCGGTAACGAGATACGATTGAATTCTACAGAAGTAAAAATGATACAATCGTTTTCATTCAAAAGAATTAAGGCAGACTTTTTTGTTTTTCGTTTTGTGTTATGTTGTTGTTTGTGAAGTATAGTTGCATTATGGATTTTTCAAATTGTCGTTTCTTTATGCAATTCTTGTGTACATTTATTCGTACGTTTAATGGTCTCGACGTTTCTCCAATATAAAATTTATTGCATTCGCAAGGAATCTTGTATATGCAGTTTTTTAAGTTCTGAGTTTTGTTGGTTGGTTTTGTTTTCGATATTAGTGATTTCAGTGTATTTCTTGTTTGGAATGTTGTTTTAACATTATCTCTTGCCCACTCATTTCAACCTTTCTGAAAGACCGTGTATATATTGTATGGTTGTAACTACTTGTAACTCTAATGTGGTTGTCCTGAGTAGCAGTGTTATTAAGAGAAGTTCTAAGTTGATTCGGAAGGTTTGTTCTCTGTTCAAATTTATTTAACTCTTTGTTGATAAATTTTTTGGGGTAAATGTTTCCATTGCAGTGAGAACATTTTTTATAATTGTTTTTTCTTTGTTGAACTTATTATCATCACAACAGTTGATCTTTCCTATATCATATAATGACTTAATAACACCTTTCTTTACTGTATTCGGATGATTTGAATTGAAAGTTAGGTATCTGTTAGTATGAGTTGGTTTTCTATAAACTTCTGTTTTGAATGAGAAACTTAAATGTCAAATTTACAATTTACATTTTCAACACATATTTTAAAGCCATTGTCAACGAGGTCAGAATCCACTTTGAAACGTTTGGTTTTCTTTCAATATACAGCTTTTTATTTCGATTGTGGGGTTATTTCCCAAGAAAACATAAAAATAATAAATTATTATTATTGTGAAATTTTAATTGATTTTTGTTACGTTGATATAGAAAGCTGTTCTCGATATGCTTGCATGCAAAAGGATGTTACTTAAGATGTACATTTTTGCAGGTACATAATAGCAAATGTCATCCATATCTGGAGAATTGTAAGTACAGATAATAATCATTAATTCATTTTAGCTATGATTAAATTTGATTATAATGTGCAAAACGTATGTATTGTTATTTCTTGGAGAAACAAATGGGACTAGCATTTATATATAAAAATTCGTATAACTAAGATTGGTCTATTTCTAATTATTTTCTAAATATATTCGACAAACCTGGAAACGATTAGTAACGAATACAGGGAATTCTCAATACAGTTTCTTAATGGTAGGGTACATTCAGATCTTAAACTATTTTTTCGCTTATTTACATCCTGTATATGTGAGATTTTAATTCTGGCTTATATGAAAGTTCACTTTTCATGTTGTCTCCAATTAACGATACCAGGGAAAACACAATACTTGTTAGCTGTGAATTATTCTCTATAATAGTCACACATATCAGCAAAATTACCATAAATAAGAGAACTAGTAATACGGCCCATAAAACGCCAATTATAATGGAGCGTACTCCATATTTATAAAAATAGAAAGCGCGGATTTTTCCTCATTAGTGTCGGGCATGCATGCAACATCATAAATTACTCTTATCTCCGAGTCGTATAACACGAAAACATTTTTGGTATATACATGGTCACATTTCACGCCTACCTACTCTACACAGTTATGACAATATGCTGCCCTTAATACTAAATTTGTTGGCTCATTCTGCTGTACGTAAAGAAATTTCAACTTACAAGTTACCAGATAACTGATAAATACGGTTTACTGCAGGTTAAAGTGATGTTAATTGCGAAATTCTTAGTTTCTTCGTAGTAGAAATTGCCAACAGTTTGAGAATTATCCTTAGAATCAACGTACTTATATGCGTGTACTAGGGAAATCGGCTCAACTAGGGCCCTAATCAGAAATTTACTCTACCAGTTGATTACTCGAGTATTTTAAAAATATAGGAAAGGCGTTTATTCAACGAAAATTTAAATTTTGAGAGATTATTGAGAATAGTTGCTATAAAGATTAAACTAAATAACATACTAGTCAAATAGTCCAAACGGTTCAGGGTCTAAAGTAGACCCTGTTTTCAATTGTAGTAAACTTAAGACAACTGAACAAGAAATTAATATTAAAAATTAAAATTTTGCAATGACAATTGTCAGTTCCATAAATAATAATAATACATGTAGTGAACTATTTAAATATCTTCTATAGAGATCATTTCTCCACTTACTGGTAATTCCAATTCATATCTTAAATACAGTGCACAATTTCATATACAATACAAAAATCCTTTCAGCAAGTTTTGACAATGTAAACCGATACCACATAAAATTCTGAACATTAATCTTTCAAATTCTTCCAGTTTGAAAAAAGGTTTATTATTTCACAAGATCCTTAGATTTTTTTAGGGCTATCCTGTATATATTATTTACATCAGAATATCAAATTCGGAATTACTTAATTTGTCACTGCGAACCTTTTATTTTTTTATTTTTTTGTTCAGTTTGTTGTTTACTTTTGTTGTCATTGAAAATAGGGGATTTAGACCCGGAAAAGTTTGGACTATTTAAAATATACATAATTTCTAGCAATTTGTGGAGTTATTACCAAAAAACAGCGTACTAGTCGCTACAGCAAACGTAACTGCCCATTTGATCTGTTATGTGGGGCTTGAAGGCCGCGGGATACTCTATTTCCCTGTAGCTTTCCCTGTCTATCTATCTCATGCACCCAAAGGTTACAAATCATAATTTGAAGCCAATATTCAATAAGCTTACTTTCATAATCATTTTCGCCACAGTCAGCACAGTTATCAACTTCATTTCCGACATCTTCGTCAGATCTATCATATATATTGCTTCCTCTTCACTATTACCTACTACTTACAGCAATAGGTCTAGGAGTTTTCCGTTTCCTTACTAAGATTTGTTTTCTAGCCTTGCTTCAACAGTCACTAGTCAACAGTTTACCGCACGCTTACCAGCTTTTATAACTTTTGTGTAATAGGCCATATATTTTTAAAATTATAGTAGACGCCAATATTTAGTTGAGTAGGCCTCCTTGGATTGTTAGGTATATTTTCAATATTCTGTTGTTAATCTTTTGGTTCAGCTAACGTTACACTGGAAGAGAGTAACAACAGTTAAATTATCACTATAGGCATATCAAGTATTTCGGTGGAGTTAAAAGGAACAACTCCAGTAACCTTAAAACCAAAAATTAAATTTACTGCTGAAGCTAATTTTCCACATGCTTTACTCAATAAGGCCCCAAATGACAATCTTGTAATTCATATCCCTGGATTTGATTTAATCCACAATCGGTACTGTTTTTAAAACTTAAATTGAAGCGATTACTGCTCGCCCATGGCACTGTAGGTAGTGGGATTTGTGGCTTGGCATAGAAGGTAGAATAATTTCGTTCTTACTGTGGGTTTACTGGATCAGGATATAAGTTTTTCAAAGTTGGCATGAGATTATTTTGGAGCAGTTCTAAATATTTATTCCCAGTCAAGTTGCCATCAATGAAAAAGGGACCTACGATATGATTTCCAACAATTCCTGCCCAAACATTAAGTTTTTCAGGATATTGAGGATATCGCAAATGTTTCTATGTCATCCAGTGATGAGTCTTATTAGACCAATAGCGGCAATGTTAACGATTAACATTACAGTAAAGTGTAAATGTGCTCTCATCAGGAAAAAAAATTATTTAGATCATATTGTCATCTAACCTTACCATCACTTGTTTACAGAAATACATTCTCCTATCGAAATGCTCTTCCATGAGCTCCTGAGTCGTCATCATTTTATAGGGATGCGTTTTACTTTCCTTTAATACCCAAAATTGATGTGTGGCTAACATTGAACAGTGGGGCTACTTTTCGGCCAGAATTATGTGGGTTTTCTTGAAACTCAAGCATAACATACTTATAGCCTTGGCAGCTACTTTTTTTATCTGTCTTGCATGACCAAGCTCGCGAAACTGCTTTTCCATTTTGCTGATTGTTCCTTGGGATACAGGCGGCATATTTGGAAAATTTTCATGAAACAAGCTAGAAGCTTCCATTTGTGTCCGTGTGTTATCTTCATAACCAATCATTTGTAGAATGGTTATTTTGTGCATTTATCTTAAATGAACCATATTTCTGATATTTTTACACTGATCACCACACTGTCATGCAGGCAGACAATATGCTAAGACTATGAGTTTTGGCGAAAATAAACAAAAATGTTTTTTTCAAACCAGTAAAAAGGAAGGCAGGAATGGTTTTTGCTTACTATCTCAAAATCAAGAGCTAAATGGGAATTAAGTATTAAGTGTAATGTAGCGAATTTGTGAAATAAAATAATTTTCTTTTTTTAATGTTAATTTTTGTAATAAATCTGAAAACACTTAATATTTCTGAAACAGCTGAAGATAGGTTTAGGACATTGTACTCGAATTATGTCTAGAATTTTCTGGAGAATCCAAAAAAATAAATAATATACAGGGGCTTGCATTTAAAATAAGAAATTTGGTATTGGCCACTGCTGTCATATCATTACACCCTATATATTGTTTTGTTGAAAAAATGCCCATTTAAAAATAGAAATCGAAGTGTCTAAGCGTTTTTCCTTCAAGCCCTTCTTTATTCGTTATCGAATTTATTACATTTGACTGTACCACACTGTATAGCAATACTTAACATTTTAAAATTAAAATCTAGAAGTTTCAAGGTAACCTATCTCACAGAGTTCCCAAATCGCACAGAGTGAACTCGAAAACAGCATGCCACATAGGATGTTGACTGATTTAGTAAATTTGGCGAAGGCTGTTTGAAGAATTCTGACTGAAATTAATCTGTATCCTTGTTTGATGAAATTCCTTTGTTATTTAAAAAATAACCAGAAATAATGGTATTTCTATTTTAAAAAACTTTTCAAAAATCAGTTTTAATGTGTTAATTAAAAACATAAAACTTTAAAGTAATTATCGAAACTTGGAGCAGCAGATTTTGAAGAAGAAGCGAATTGAATATAAAACCAGAAGACTTATACAACTCCTCATTACATTTAATACATAATTAAAAGAACATAATTCATAAGACAATTATTTATCCGAACAATGTCTATTTTAACTCCGTAGTCGCTTTTCAATACATTGTTGTAAACCTTAAACAACGTAGACAATTACAGTTTCAAGTTTCCAAAATCACAAAATTAAAAAGTCAAGATTTCTAAAAAGTTAGTTTCATTGATTTAAAAAATCTATTAGTTTGAAACAATTAGACAATAAGGTAATTAATTGCACCTTATTTTGAAGTGGTGCTGCAATGTATCATTGAAGAGCTCTTAAATCGTAGTTTAAGTTGCCAATTTTCTAAATTTAAGGATTACAAATTTGGAAAGAAACTGCATAATTTTGTGAGTTGTTTGCACCCATTACAACAACTTGAAAATAATCGTGTAATATACCGTGGAGGAGCTCGTAAATCGTAGTTTAGGATGGCAGTTTAAAATCCAGAAATCACAAATTTTGAAAAAAGCATACTTTGGGGGTTATTTGCACTCATCTTACAATGACTTGAGAGTAGTGGTGTTATATGCCATTGAAAAGCTAGTAAATCGTAGATAAGGATTGCGTTTTGAAAATTCGAAAGTCATAAAATCTGAAAATCTAAGTTGGGGGGTTGATTGCAGCTCTTACTATAATTTGAAAGTACCCCCATAAAATGCCGTTAAAAAGCTTGTAAATCGTAGATGGGGATGGCAGGTTTGAAAATGAAAAAATTAAAAAAATTTGGAAAAACTGCTAAACATAGGGGTTGTTTGCACCACTTTCAGTAATTTTAATGTAGTTGTGTAATAGACCGTTAAAAATCTCGTAAATCGTAGTTTATGCTAGTACTTTTCAAAATTTATAAATCATTAAATTCTAAAAAACTGCACAATTTCGTGGGTTGTTTGCACTCGTTACAATAACTTGAAAATAGTCGTGTAATATACCATGGATGAGTTCGTCAATCGTAGATTAGGATGGTAGTTTAAGATCCAGAAACCAAAATTTATTAAAAAAATCATAATTTAGGGGTTATTTGCACCTCTTACAATGGCTAGAAAGTAGTGGTGTTATATACCATTGAAGAGCTCGCAAATGTGGATAAGGACTGCGTTTTGAAAATTCGAAAGTCATAAAATCTGAAAATCGGCTTAAGTTGGAGGGGTTGCTTGCAGCCCTTACTATAATTTGTAACTAGTCCCATAATATGCGTTCAAGAACTCGTAATTCGTAGATGAGGATGGCAAGTTTGAAAATGAAAAAATCACAAAATTTGGAAAAACTGCGAAATACGGGGGTTGTTTGCACCACTTTTTCAACCCTTTCAGTAATTTTAATGTAGTAGTGTAATACACCATTGAAAAGTTCGTAAATCGTAGATTATGCTGGTACTTTTCAAAATTTGTAAATCATTAAATTCGAAAAAAAACTGCATAATTTGGGGGTGGTATTCACACCTTGAATATAATTAGGTGTTGGTCTGCATTACATCAGTAAAGAGCCCGTAAACCGTAGGTAATTTTAGCAGGTTTTCAATTTAAAATGAAAATTCAATATTTTTTCGGGGGTGGTTTTTACCCCTTAGACAAGATTAGGGGTTGACGTTCCATACATCAACTAAAAGCTCGTAAATAGCTCCTAATTTTGGGAGGCTTCATACATTTTTTTTGTTTGTTTTTCTGAGATGGCGGTGCTAACTTTAAGTATAGTTAGCACCGCCAATAGTTTTTTGCACTTTTTCCATAGTAAATATTGAGCTCAAAAATCAGTTTAGGTAAAAATCAAGAGCTCCTAAATAGCTCGTAATTCCCATATGTTTTAATTTATGTTTCTGAAAAATGGGGGTGCTAACTTTACTGACCTCATGGAAAAATATTAAAAAGGAGATCTTTTATAGTACGCTCTTAAACCATCCTGTTTCACAGCCGCACCCTGTAATAACTTACAATAAAAGAAAAACATTAAATGTAAACATTCATTTATTTTACATTATGTTTTGCTGATATTTACAGCAAGTTTGTTTATCTGTTCTGACCTTTATTCGATTTTTGAAGCATGTACATTTATCTGTCAAGTTATTACTTTACCTACTGATTTGTTGAAAATGTAAAAGATATGTATGATATACACACTGCAAGAACGTGTTGAGCTGGTAAGTCTGCTGCAAGGGTTTTTAACCAAAACCACCCGAACGTAACGTTCATCATAAATACGTATTGGAGTTGAGACGGACTCGGAAGTGAATAAAAAAAGAGTTCCCATTGGAATTGTCAATGATGAAGGGGTAGCTATGGCTATATTGGGCCATGTCCAACTTATACCAAACACGCAGTCTGTCCAGCAAATCTCTGCAGCTTCCGGTACTAGCAAAACTAACGTTTTTAGAATTTTGCATAAGTACAAATTCCATCCGTACAAAATTAAATTACTGAATTGAATGAGGATGATTGGGATCGAAGGCAAGAGTTTTGAGAAATTATGACCCAGCGTATGATCGAAAACCCGAATTTCTTGTACAATGTTTGCTTTTCATCCGGTAAAATTAAACGTGTGGGCAGGGATTTTGGGAATTCATCGAATTGGCCCCCTGTTTATTCCTGGTAATTTATATGTTGTAATTTATCACAATATTTTGATCAATGAAATGAATGCCACCTGAAAAGCAATTGCGGTTCCAACAAGATGGAGCTCCTCCTCACGAAGCCGCACCCCTTCGTCAATACCTCGATTTGGAATACCCTGGTCGCTGGATTGGGAGAAGAGGTCCTATAGAATGACCTGCCCGATCACTTGATCTGAACCCTCTGAATTTTTTTGTGGGGACATGTTAAATCCAAAATTTTTATGACTCAACCTGAGAATTTGGACGAACTACGCCAACGAATTATAGCGGAGTGTCGTCAGATAACACAGACTATGACTATTGAACATTTGTATTTTGTATTTGTTGTATTGTAATATAAATTCCTTTTTTGATTATTTTTTTATTATTACATGTACAGAAATTGCAATAAAAAAATTTATTACGACGGTATAGTTCGTAAAAAGGGCTTTCAAATGATATACGACAACACCTACTTTCCCTATCTCAAATCTCAAGGTCATTGAATTGGCCTGTTCTTCCTCGAAACAAAAATCGACCTGTATTTTCTCATTGCAATAGTTTTTGAAAATAACTAAGATATTCAAAAGGTGGCTCGTTTGAGATGGAATACCCTGTATATATATATATATATATATATATATATTTATATCTTGTAAATCACTTATGAGTTTTTAAAAAAAATTATTTATTGAAATACAAAAAATTAAAAATTTAAATAAAACAGTAAATTGAAAATTAAAATGAACTAACTAAATGGTACAAGTATACTAACGATAAATGACAACCGTGGGACCGCGTCGCTCTTCTTCTTCTTCTTCCAAGGTTGGCCTTGCGGCCGGGGGTGGTCTTGATCTTTCGATCTTATTGACCATAAACAAGTGTTTTTATAATGTATAAAAAAAAATTATAACAAAAAAAGGTTCCAATATATAAAATTTTCGATCAACACTGTTGTTTACTGTAAACCTGTTTTTCTTTTAGCTGTTTTTACTGGATTTATATCTTTAAAATGTGTGCATCATTGGAAATATACTTAACACAATTTTAAATGTCACTTTGGAGTCATGCATTCACATATTTCTTGAATTTCACTTCCTTTTTCCAGTTAAAAATAGGTTTCACTTAACTGTTTTTTATTTGTGTAATTGCATAGCTGATAGAGCAATTATCAAGAACTTGCACCTATGTCGAATACGAAAATATTGAAAATAAACAATTTCTTGAAATAAAATGACTGTTAATTTTTCCCCATATATAGCTAATAAGTATGATTGAGTAGATAAAACTAGAAAACTATTTACATAGTCGGGGTAGCCTTAGATTCCCGTTTTACACGCACATACACCAATTATCACTAATCACTCTTAGAGCGTCATTTACACTATCAAAGCGTCTTTATGGAAAACAGGGATTCAGAAAACCAAATTCAATTCATTTACAGCTGGTTGATGGCTTATAATGTGGATATCAGGCGCTGGACCTGCTAACTTAACCTAAGACGAACACACACGTGCGGCTACCCCGACGGCTTAAACGGGAATCCCGCGTCGCTCTGATTTATAACATTATGAAAGCTGACTAATCAAAAGAACGGTCAAGTCGATGCGTTCCCACGTTTACATTATGAAGCAGGAAACTGCTCAGCGAAATATGATACTTCGTATCATACACGTGCATGATATTTACGCCTAACAGCTCCCCTTTACCAAGAAAAGTTGATGCTGTAACATCAACTTTTGGAATTTACTGGATGCTAGCTAAATAAGCAAAAACAATACAAATATGGAAATGAAATAAAGTTAAAGTGAACATAATGATTAAGTTTAAATAGGTTACATAAAATATGAAAAATATACAAAACATAAAAGTCAAATAAGAATGGAAATGTATCAAAAAGGTTCTCAATTCTATAAGTGTGGATGTTCAGGTTCCTCTTCGATTTGGGGCCTCAGTTTTGGTATCAGCCTGGAGAACGGTTTTGTCAGGGTACTCAGACTCTCTGGATTGGAGCTGTCGTTTTTCGGAGGTCTCTTAACGTGCCTTATGATTTTCAATGAGCTGTATACAACAACAATTGTTACAATGATAATTATTGTAGCATACGTGAACCAGGAAATGTTTTTATTAACAAAGGGTTGGTTGATGAGATCGTCGAGATCCCTTGAATACTGGTCCAGCTTGTGGTTGGCTATGGACAGTTCTTCCATGTTTAAGTCGTCCAGCTTCAGGGGCTTAAGGTCCGGAATTGCAAGTTTCTCAGGATGAGAATTGCAGCAATTGAATGGAATTAAAACTGGATGAGAATTGTCCGAAATGTTCATGAATCTTTGTGGTTCGGCCTGGATTTTTGTAATACCAACAAAAGCACTACATTCCGTTTGTAACCGAATGATAGAATTGTTCGTTAGCACTAAAGTTTTAGCGTCAATTCCTGGACAATTAATGGTCACATGTATGGGTTCCGATATGATTACAATCCACGCATTTGTTTCAAGTTTTTGAACATTGTACCCTTCACTGAAACGATGGCACTTTTACAAGTTTCGGGGACACTACGAATGTTTTTTCAGGAGCTGCGCCTCACAGGGTGCATTTGAGTCTATGGATACGCGTAAAATCGGAGCACAGTTTTCGGAGTGGAGTCAGCTGTTTGCACGCACTCAAGTCCTTGATTGGTATGTACATAAGAGAATCATCATTTCGCGCTACATATTTTGAGTAAAAGAAAGGATGTGATGAAAACCAGTTCTATCATCTAAATTCGGAATAGGGTATAAATGGTAAGCTGTATAAAGCTTTGCTCTACTATAGAGGATTTTTAAGATGAATACTAGATCTGAGTGGAGTTTGAAAAGCTTGTAGTTCAATTACTTCTAAATACTGTGCAACACTTGAAAATCTGACTGTAACGGTAAATTATTTTTAACAAGATTTTGAGAAATCTCCTGTAATGCGGCAATCAAATGATCCGTGTAATAATAGATGAGTGAATAATTTTCAAACGTGCAAAAGTTATTGAATTTAAAATATCGTTAAGTTATCTTCAAGAAACAAATAACTGGCCATTAGTTTTTCAAAAATTTTCAAGAAATGATTGTTTGGCTTGATAGTGGCTATCCGGTCATTTAGTTTTCATGTACCGTGAGGTTGATTTCGTTAATGTCTTCGTTAAAGTTTTCTCGTCTATTTTTGAAGTTTCTGAATAGTTTCATTAAAGTTTTTAATAATAGTGGTTGTAACGCTCATTTGATTTTTTAAAAGATTTTCGACTTGTAGTTGTCCTTGGTTAAGTCTGTTTATGCTGCTAGTATAAAATTCGCCATCGGATGCGTCTAGGTTACCGGTTATTGCTTTAAAAGATGGTTCCAGCACCGTCTATTAATCCGCGTTTTGGTCTTTTAGTGACTAGAAATACTTCTGAAAATTTTGTTTTGATGGAGTCGAGATTTGTGTTAAAAGGCTAATGTGTGTTGGACGTCCACACGAAAGGCACCTGTATCGTGAAATTTGAAGCCAGGCATATGATCGACAGTTCGTTCTAAAGTATTGAGGATTCTGTTATTATTTTCAAATAGTTGATTAAGGGTTGTCAAGTTCCGGTGAACTAATAGAGTCCATTTACAGTTTGATACAATTATTCGACTTTCTTCATGGTAGTAGATACCGAGAGTTTGTTAATCGGTTTGACGTCGTACTGTGAAACTGCTGATCCGAGCAGCAGAAAAACTGAAAAGAATGTTAGTTTTCAGAATATGGTTTCATTCTGTCAAAGTTCACTTTCGTTCGTTGGTTAGTTCTTAGGTTTAGAATGTAGCAGAGTTATTGTGGATCTCAATAATTTGGAATGGGCCATTAAATTTGTTCTGGAGTTTGTCTTTTATTTGTGACTCTTTAACGTATACCTTTGTCACCGATTTTGTATTCAAGAGGGTTTTTCGAAACGTGTTGGTCAATCTTTCCTTCGCTTTTTGTTTTTTGTAATTGGTCTTTTCGCGTGCAATTTTGTAATCGTAAGAAATTCGGTTATTTAGGTCTCGTACGTATTTGCTAATTAGTTCTTTTTGATTATAAAGAGTCTCTGGGGGTCTGCTGGAGGTATGTCCGAAAACGAGTTCGAACGGGGTGAAGCCATGGGTCTTATTGGTTGAATTGTTATAGGCAATAATAGCATACGAAGTACGTTTAAGGGTGTTCGTCGAGATTTTCAGCTTTGTGAATGCGAATTATTTCTAGTAGAGTAGATGAAATCGTTCCACGGAGCCGTTTGTTTGCGGGTGTCCCACGCTAGAGTAGGTAAGTTTGATGTCATAAAGTTTGCATAGATCTTTTAGTATGGCATTGTCAAATTCTCTGCCATAGTCGCAGTGGATACGTAATGGTGTACCGAAATGTTGAAAGTACAACATAATAGTATATAACGAACGACAGATTTGGCGGATTTATCTGCCAAAGCATAGGCTTGTGAGAATTTAGTCAGTTCGTCTCTTATCGTCAAAATGTGATTTCTATTAGGAATTTCTAATGTCGAGTTAATTCTTTTCAAAGGTGTTTTTAGGTGTCTCAGTTATGACGAGGGGATTATCTAAGTTTTTTCGACAAGCTTTGTTTGTTGACAGATTACGCAGTTCTTTATGAAGTTCTCAATGTCTTTAGTAAATCCCGGCCAGTTGAACCTCTCTTTGACACGGCGTATGGTTTCGTTTATGCCGCGATGCAAGTTGTTTTTTTTTCGTTATGATATTGCTCGAGTATTAGTGGAATTTCGTCTTTGTTAGGAGTTTTTGTGATGTTTTGGCAAATCTTCCACTTAATGTCTTTTCAGAGAAATAAAGGATAGCATTTCCAGATTGGAAGATCAGGTTGTTTTCTACACAATATGTTTTCGATGGGAGAGACGTCTTGATTTTTGAAAATAGATGCGAAAAGGACTTCATTTACAATTTCGAGATCGTTTGGAAGTGGGACTATGAAGTATTGTCTCCTGCTAACAGTTTTGGCTAGCGAATACGTTGATTTTAAATGTTTCAAAATCAGCGACTTCTTCGAAAATATCTTCGAATATGTCGTGATGGAATTCCTGAAGGTTCGATGATTGGGGAAAGATTAGGATATTTTTATTTGCCTTGTCTAGAGTTGGCAATTAGAAAATTCGATTTTACTATAGTCAATTAAGGAAACAGTTTTTGTAACGTTCAACAAAAGTTTTGAATTCTTGGAATATCGTTTCGGTAGTTATTTCGTTTTGTTCAGGTTCGGAGGTATTGTCATCGTCTTTGTCATTTAGGGGTAAGATTTTGTGGGGTGTTATTTTAGTTTTAGCCTGAATAGTACGCACTCATCAAGGTGGTTTGATTTTAATGCGTGATAAGGCGTCGGCGTTTTTTTTAATTTTTACCCGGTTTGTAAATGATCTCGTAGTCCATATTCTCGAGTTTAAGTCTCCATCGGGCTAATCGACTTCCGGCGTCTTTTATCGAGAACAGCCACGTCCAACGGGCGGTGATCGGTACAAAGTTGGAACTTTCGGCCATAGATTATCGGTCTCCAGTGTTTCAACTGCCCAACAATAGCCAACAGTTCTCTCTCAATAGTCGAATACCTTGTCTCGGCTTGACAAAGTGTCCTGGGAAGCATATCCAATGGGTAAATCTTTACCTATTGGCCCTTGGGATAGTACAGCCGCCGATTGCAAAAGCACTGGCGTCAGTGGTTAGTATGAATGGTTCCTCGAAGTTCGGATAGATCAGTATTGGTGTCGAAGTTAAAGCACGTTTGAGTTCGTTAAAGGACGTGACGCATTCAGCGTTGAAATTAAACGGTTCATCCTTTTGTAAAGTTTAGTTGTAGTTAGGGGTTTCGATATTCTCGCGAAGTTTGGAATAAACCTCCGATAATAGCCAGCAAGTCCCAAAATGACTTAATATCTTTGGGGTTCTGCGGTTTGAGGAAATTTAAGATACAGTCGACTTTCGACGGGTTTTTTACACCGTCTTTATTTATAAGTGTCCAAATAAGCGACCTCCTTGCGGAGAAACTCGCATTTGTCAGGCTGTATTTTGAGGTTTGCCTTCCTAAGTTCTTTTAAAAACGTCAGTTAGTCTTGCTAGGTGTTCGTGAATGGTGGGCGAATAAACGATTATATCGTCCATGTACACCAACATATTTCGTTCTGGATTCCTATCAGAATATTGTCCATCATCACCCTTTGGAATGTTGAAGGGCATTTTCACCCGAAAGGCATGCGAACAAATTGAAAATGACCGTTCTCGACAGTGAAAGCGGTTTTTTGAATGTCCTTGGACTCAATTTCAATCTGGTGGAAACCAGAAGCTTGATCTAGGGTGGTAAAATACTGGCACTTGCCAAGTTGGTCTAACAGATCGGATATGTTGGGTAACGGATATTTGTCATTTATTGTCAGTTCGTTTAGTTTTCTATAGTCCACGACTACGCGCCATTTCTGTTTCCCGGAGGCGTCGAGTTTTTTCGGGACAACCCATACAGGGGAAGACCAGGGAGAATTTGAGGGACGAATGATGCCCTGTTCTAACATTTTCGAAACTTGGTTACGGACTTCCTCTTTGTGAATTTGGGGATAGCGGTACGATTTAGTGTATATGGGTTTGGCGTTGTTTGTGTCGATGGAATGTTTAATTTCATTCGTGAAACTAAGATGGTCACCTTCTAAGTAGAAAATGTCGGAAAAGTTGTTGTATTAGTTCGGCCTCTTCCTCGTTAAGGTGTTCGAGTCGGAGTTGATTGTTAATCTCCGTTTGTCTGTCGAAGTTAGGATTAGTTGCAAACGAAATTTCTTCACAGTGATTTACAGAGTAATTTTGAATGGGTTCTAATTTGATAGTGTCGAAATTTACAGTTTTTGGGCAGGCGTTAGCGTTTAAGATGGATGTCAAAAATTCGCCTTTGTCGTTGACTTGGACTAAAGCATTCGGAAGTCTCACATTTTCTAGGACGGTAGTGGTTAGTATAGCTGCTGTGTTACGTAAGTCACATTTGAGTTTGCAAATCCTTTCTGTCGCGGCGCTCAATAGTAATCGTGTTTGAAATTGTTGGGTTAATTGTTGGAGATTGCCTGTTTGAAGATATTGTTTCGTCTGTTACTTTCATAAGCGGAATAGTTTTTGAACTTGGTTATAAGAAGTTTTTTGTTAAAGTCAATCACACAATTATAATGTTCTAAAAAGTCAGAACCTAGTAGACCATCGAATTCGATGTCTAAGTTACAGATGTAAACTTTGTGTGGATCGTTAAGATTAAATGGGACTAAGTCGATTCGTTAATCAGGATTTTTTGATTAGTGATACCTTGTATCACAACGTTTTCTGGGTATCGGTGTCGAAATTGTTTACAAGTGTTTGGTTTAAAAATTGATAAACCGGCGCCTGTGTCTATTAACAGTTTATACGTATTGGTGGCGTCGTTGATGTAGAAAAGGTTCTTAGAATTTACCGAAAGTGAGGGGCTTATAGGAAAGCTTGTTCCGGAAAATTCAGGTTGGGGTTGAAGTCGTCGAGTAAACTCATTGTTTCGAACTAGGTTTGAAGATTGCAGATCTGTGTATCGGGTGGTTTGTCCACTGTAAGTACCTCTTGAAAATTTTGTCGTCGGTCTTCGGGTAATTCAGAAGGGAATTCTGGGTAATTGCTTTCAAAAGTTTCAGTATAGTCATTTGAGAGTATTCGAAATCTGTATTTTGGGGGTCTGAATAAGAACAATCGTCTTGGTAGTATGAATTTGTATAAGGGTCATCGTTTGTTAAATTGTTTAAAGGGTTGTAGAACTCATCTTGGTTGAAGTGGTGGTTCTTTGTTGTTGGTTTTCTGTAAAAATTGGGATTTGGTCGAGATTGATTAGGACTTTGATATTGTCCACTGGCAGAAGGTCGGTTTTGTTGTGCGGGATACCTATTGGGATCAGTATTGGGCCTAGTTTGATTAGCCGATTGATAAGGAGGATTCGGTCTAAATTGTTGCGGGTTGTTATTGTTGAAGTTTTGGTGTGTTTTTGGTTTTGTTGTTGTTGTCGTTGTCGTGTTAGACATTCGTTATACAAATGCCCGTGCGTTTGCAAAACGAACACTGTTTTACAAAAGTTTGAGGAGGTGGTCGTCTTTGTGGTGATGTTGTTGAGGGGTTCCGTACATTTGAGAATTTTTGATTTTCCAAGTGACAAAGTTGGAGTTCTCTTTTTATTCGGGAAACGCGGTAATTATATCTGGAGGGTTACTAGCGCGAATAATTTGGCCTATTTTGGGTTCAAGTCCGGTCAAAAGACTATTTAGAGCCATGGAATCTATAAGACAAATTTGCGCGTCTTTTTCTTTGGTTGTTAGATTCTGTTTGTTAACAGCCGCGTGCATTTTTGCCTCGTGGCTTTGTAGTCTCGCTGAGAACGTTAGTGGGGATTCAGTTGGTAGTTGTCGCATTCTTTGTAAATCCTGAATTAAAGCGGACAAGTCGCGTGAGTCACCGAAATGGTTTTCTAACAGTGTTTTTATTTCATCCCAAGTCGACGCATTTCTTGAATTAACAAGCTCGGCTGCACGGCCTCTTAGCTTGTTTTTAATGTGCAAAACTAAAAGAGTTATTTGATTTGCGACAGCCATATTTTGTGCTGTCGAACAGGAGCTGATGAAAGTATTTAAGAAAAATTGGATTGCCGTCGTATTCAGGGATGATAGCGAAAATTTCCGCAAGTTTGTAAGGTTCTACCGTACCTTGGCGTGTTTCAACCATATTTAGAAATATTATGAAATAGTTTATAAAAACAAATATATCAAATTAAATATTAAAGGAAAAATCAGTGTAGGGGTAGTTTTGTAGGTAAATTTGTTACAGCAATTAATAAACAGGTCAATATAAATGTAAAAACATGAAGGTAAAGGTAAATGCAATAAAGTAAATAATTGCAGTATTAGAAACAATTAAAATAATATCGAACACAAAAGCACAGAAGGCCTCTATGTGTTTAAGTATATGTTTCAGAATTGTTTTTAAAATAATAGAGATGAATGTAGGTGAATATTAAATGATAGAACTGTATGTTCAAGATACATAAAACTCGTATCGAATAAATCAATAAAATAATAAAAATCAATAACGTGATGATTGTAATAGTACATACGTTAATACTCCTGGCATGAGACTGTTCTGGAGAAGCTGAGGACTGGTTAGCTGTAAGGTTGCGTGTTCCGGGTTCTCGCTGCCACAGTTGTTGTCTCGGTCTGGAAGTTCTTGTCCACAAGGATTTGGAAATCGACACAACTAGTGAGTGTACACGTGTTCTAGCTGTGTTGGACAATCCTACTGACTGCGCCAATTTTATATCTTGTAAATCACTATGAGTTTTTAAAAAAATTATTTATTGAAATACAAAAAATTAAAAATTTAAATAAAACAGTAAATTGAAAATTAAAATGAACTAACTAAATGGTACAAGTATACTAACGATAAATGACAACCGTGGGACCGCGTCGTTCTGATTTATAACATTATGAAAGCTGACTAATCAAAAGAACGGTCAAGTCGATGCGTTCCCACGTTTACATTATGAAGCAGGAAACTGCTCAGCGAAATATGATACTTCGTATCATACACGTGCATGATATTTACGCCTAACATATATATATATATATATATATATATACATATAACTTCATTTTTTGGAAATAGGGGCTTTAACATTCAAATTAGTTTTTTATATAGAATTAATATATCAATTTTGGACCACTTAGGGCAGATGTAGAGGTCATTTAATTAAACGCTCAAACTTTACTCGTACGGATAATGAAATCAAAAGTTATTTGTTGAATATTCATTAATTATACTGCACGAACAATACAAAAATGAAATATAATCAAGAGGTCTTATCTAAGAGTCTCGTTTCAAAATTAATGAGATACATTTTCCATGAGAAAAGTCTAAGTGCGAAAGTGCCGCTAATGATTAAGGTAATGTCAGATTTCCACTACTTTATCCATCTTCTTTGGAACGTTTATCGTGATGGAATCAGCAACATACAAACCTCGAAGGCATTCATTCGAGCGTTACGAAGTTAGGTTGGTTCGTTGACGCGAATTTACATTTTCCAGCTTATGTCGGCTACCCGACGGGATTACTTTCGGGATTCTAATCCACCTAGACGATTAAAGATAAAGAGTATTTGTATTTAACTCAACAATGAGTTTTAATTCATGGATGGAGAGGATGAAATTATACGTATAGCTACAGGAAATTTATTCAATTTAAAGGCGATGCGCTTTAAATTTAATTTTCTGTCCTTTGTGTTAATTCCTTGGAAAATTCCAGATAAGTATGCGATGAAAAGATAGCAATGAATAAATGTAAGATGTTACAGCGCTTGCTTTTCAAACATCGGCGGTATAATCTAGCACGAACACAATGCACTATTTTAAAACAAGATTTACGAACTTTAAATTTATTTTCTATACCTATTGTAGGTTAAGATAAATGTCAGTGAATAATCCAGTGAAATATTAACGATGTCTGGCGGCATATACTTCCTGCACTTAACACACGTTAGATGTCGTTAATATTTAATGGACTTTTGTCTTACCAATATTTTCTTGTATCCAAGTTTGTGACTTCAGAAGTACAACAATCAAATTAGCACTAACTTTTCGAGATTTTTCAATCCATTGAACGCAAGACAATATATTGTTTCTAGTCGAGAACCTTCATCACTTGCGCTTACCTCAACTGATTGAATTCTCGTATAATTATTTATTTTGTATAATACATATAACTGAATTTAATATTTTATGGCGAAATGAATTCCGACATCCAGGAATTTCAGTAAAATCTAGCTCACAGAGGCTCCACATCGAGAGTCGTACTGTGTGTAACGCCGTTTTCCTGTGATTCCTAGAAAAGAAATCAGACGAAGTTTTACTAAAACCTGTCAAAGATTACGATACTAACTTTTCGAGATTTTTCAATCCATTGAACGCAAGACAATATATTGTTTCTATATACATAAATAATGATTCGAGAATTCAATCAGTTGAAGGGAGCGCAACTGATGAAGGTTCTCGACTAGAAACAATATACAAGGTAAGTTTTTTTTGATGATCAGTATGGGGATCTCGGATACTAGCTGAGATAGAGCAATGGTTATATTGGAAAAAGTTTGCAGTTTTACTGACCCAATTTAATAACACTTTCGGATTTTTGTAAAAAGTCATGGGTTACTAGATATTTTGAAAAAACGAAAGTCTGTGGATTTAGTCAAATCCTCTAGCTCCTTTGTTTTTGATTTTATAAAAAAAGTGTGAATATATAATAAGTTGAAGGGAATTGTATCCCGAATGTGATTGTCATGTCCTCGTTTGCGTGACAACTCTCGTTTTCGAGATATGACAGAAACTTTTCTTTTTTTGAATAGAAACCATAGGTGACCTCAAAAAATCGGACATTTTTAGAGCTTTTCGACGATATAATACTCGATATAGTTACACATAAAATATCGGAGTTATGGATGCTTCTTCACTCTTATTTTCATTTTTAACGTAGTTAGCCATGAAATAGATTGATTTAATAATAACTATTCCAAAAATATTGAACGATTTTTTTATTAGGTATATCAGATATAACGAAAAAACTAAATAAGTAGGTACTTACTAAAAACTTAAGAAATTAAAGTACATAATAATGGTTACAAATTATGTTCAAAAAGTCCACCATTGTTATTTAGACAAAAATTGCATCTTTTTAAGATTGACATTACCGCTTTCTTCACAGATCGCCTATCAATATCTTCAATTGCTTGTAATACCGCTTCCCTTAGGTCACCAACTGTCTCATACTTTCTTTTGTTTTTACTTTGTTTTTTAGCGCACCGCATAAATAGAAGTCTATAACTTCTAAATCGGGAGACCGGGGTGGGCATTCGCGTGAGCCATTTCTTCCTATTCAAGAGTTTAGATAGATATTATCTAAGTGTTGTCTTACTAATAACGAGTTATAAGCAGGTGCTCCATCATATTGGAACCACTCACTTTCTAAACGAGTTCTCAAATTCAAATTATGCAACATGACTTGAAAAGAGTATTGCAAGAAATGCAAGTAGCGCTCCCCAGTAAGTGATTCGTCATAGATAAAAGGCCCCAGAATAGTAAGCCCTATGATACTACACCACACATTAAAACCAAATTATCTGAGGCCGTCTTTGTTCTACATGGAAAGGGTTTTCTTTAGCCCAGATATGCACATTGTGTCTATTGAACATACCGCAGTTAGTAAATCTAGTTTCATCTGACCATAACGCCTTTAATGGAAACTGTGGATTGTCAAGGCTCTAAACCATGTACAAAACAAAATAAGTCGATGTTCGTCACCAGCATGCAAAATTTGAGAAACTGAAAGTTTGTACGGGTGGAACTTGTTCGCTTTCAGTACCTTAACTACAGTTCGTTGAGATGTGCCAGTTTCTGCCGCAATCTCACGAATTGATGTAGATGGATTTTGATTTACCATTGCCAAAACATTTATTTGCGCTACTTCGTTAATTTGATTACGTTCCTTTGGTGGTTTAGTAAAAGATCCATATCTGATTAAAATATCTATGAAAGTATTCCTCACCTGCACGAACTGAATTTTAATGGCATATGATATAACATTTCACCATATTCAGTTTTTCTTCGTTAGAATATTCCATTTTATCACGAAAACTTGTCAATATCGACTGTCAGTTCAGCACTGCTAATGGAATTACTCTCAAAGTGAAAACAATCTTTTTCATGGCTACCTTCGTTAAAAGTGAAAATAAGAGAGCAAAGCATCCATAAATCCGTTATTTTTATGAATAACTATATCGAGTATTATATCGTTGAAAAGCTCTAAAAATGTCCGATATTTGGGGTCATAGCCAACTATGGTTTCTATTCAAAAAAAGATAAGTTTGTGTCATATCTCGAAAACGAGAGTTGTCACGCAAACGAGGACATTACAGTCATATTCGGGATACCATTCCCTTCAATTTTGATACTTACACTTTTTTTATAAAATCAAAAACAAGGAAGCTAGAGGGATTTTACTAAATCGACAGAATTTCGTTTTTTTCAAAATATCTAGTAAGCCATGACTTTTTACAAAAATCCGAAAGTGTCATTAAATTGGGCCAGTAAAACTGCAAATCTTTCCCAATTTAACCATTGCTCTATCCCCGCTAGTTTCTGAGATCCCCATACTGTTCATCAAACTCTCATCCTGAATTGTCTTGCGTTCAATGGACTGGAAATCTCGAAAAGTTAGTATCGTAATCTTTGACAGGTTTTAGTAAACCTACGAATTTTTTCGTCTGATTTTTATCCTAGGAATAGCAGGAAAACGGTGTTACACACAGTACGACTCCCGATTTGGAGTCTCTCTGAGCTAGATTTTCCTGAAACTCCTGGACATCGGAATTCATTTCGGGATAAAATATTAAATCAAACTAGCGTTCGTACGTTGCATGATGTGGTTAAGTATAACAGTTACTTGCCTTTGTTTATGTACACACTCGAACCAATTGTCATAATATGGTGTAAGTGTAAGTGGAAAAGTAATAGATTTGTTGTACACTTAAGACATTAGATGTCGGTAGTTATGAGCAAAGGAGAACCAAGACCAAGGCTTGGGCCTGCACGGGTCAAATGGCATTTTAGAATATCATCATCCACTTATTCTAGGGGTAAAGATTAGGAATGCACATTTCAAAATTCGATTTTTCTTTCTTTTGTGTTTGGTATTTCTCAAAGACGAATACAGATATTAATACACTTGCTTTCTAAAATTATTATTATTAATACAAATCAAAAAATATATATATTGCAAAGCTATCCTCCCAAAAGTATAGCTGAACACCTAAAATACTGTTTAGTGATTCATTGGACGCTGAACAAGGTTCTAAAAACCATTTCGTGATCATTTTTCCACTGTGGAGATTGTTTAAATATCGTTATCATTTTTCATTACAGCAATGAAAATGGCGGAATTATTGTGTTCAAAGTATATGCTAAATGATTAGAGGCAATGCATCACACTCAAACTTTCTAGCTTCTATCTTTTTTTATGATCCGACAATTTTGGGTAAGCCATTAACAACAATTAATATAAGTTTTGTTTTCGTGAAAGAAAAATATTCTATTGCAGTTCGTGAGAGATCAGAATAAATCAAACAACCTATGGGAAGAAATGATAACGATAAACGATCTCATTTGTTGGGAAAGATGGTTTTTAGAACTGTATTTAGCGCCCAGTACTATTTCTGCGAATTTTCACGTTTTCACCCGCTCACCACTTTTTATCACCCATATTTTTATGTGTGAATGATGATCACAGGATGCTAACATCACCATAACTTATACAGTGTGGACCAACCAAATAGAATAAATTCGATAAGGAAAAACATTTGGACACGTATATTTGTATTTTTAAATGCGCATTTTTTCAACAGCAAAAATGATATAGGGTGTGTGACAATGGACAATACCAACTTTCTTATTTGAATTAAAAGCGCCTGTATATTATTTATTTTTTGGATTCTCCAGAAAATTCTAGACATAATTCATGTACACTGCCCTACACCTATCTTCAACTGTTTCGGAAACATTAAGTGTTTTCAATTTTATTACAAAAATTAACATTAAAAAATTAGATTTTATTTCACAAATTCGCTACACTACACTCAACAGGGACGGATCCAGGATTGTAGTTTCTGGGGGGGGGGCTTAATCGCGTTTGAAGGGGGCTTGGCGTTACAGATTGATTTTAGCACAATAAACACTAAAAAAGCACACTCAGGTGATTTTGGGGGGCTTCAAGCCCTTAGCCCACCCCCTGGATGCTCAATACTTAATTGCCATTTAGCTCTTAATATTGAGATAGTAAGCAAAAACCATTCCTGCGTTCCTTTTTACTGATATAAAAAAACAGTTTTGTCAGTGCTATTGTCCTTTGAATTTATTTAACTGTGCGTAATAATATCAGAAAAATGGTTCATTTAACAGAAATTCACAAATAACCATTCTACAAATGATTGGTTATGGAGATAACACAACGGACACAAATGGTAGTTTCTCGCTTATTTCACGAAAATTTTCCAAATTTACCGCCTGTATCCCAGGGAACTGTTAGGAAAATAGAAAAGCAGTTTCGCGACCTTGGTCATGTAAGACAGATACAAAAAGTGATAATACGAAATTGGAAATTATGCTTGCGTTTCAAGAAAACCCCCATAATTCTGATCGAAAAGCAGCTCCACTCTTCACACATCAATTTTTCGAGTATTTAAGGAAAGTAAAATGATGGTAAAGTTAGATAACAACTTTTTTCCAATTCCATGATGTTTTATTTTATGATGAGAGCACATTTACAGTTCTTAGTCATGTTATTCGTCAAAATTGCCGCTATTAGTCTAATGAGAATCCTCACTGGATGGCAGAGAAACATACGCAAAATCCTAAAAACGTTAATGTTTGGCAGAAATCATATCGTCCCTTTATCATTGATGGAAACTTGAATGGAGATAAATATTTAGAACTGCTCCAAAATAATGTCGTACCAACTATGACAAACTTATATCCTGATCCAGTAAACCCACAAGTTCCTGCCAATACAATATGGTTTCAGCAAGATGGCTCACCGCCCCATTACGAAATCAATGTCCAGTAGTATCTGAACCAAATTGGCTACATTGGCATTAATATTTTTTTGTTTTTTTATATTATTAAGGAATAGTCACTATTACTTATTAGGTTTTTAGTGAAATGTAGCGAATTTGTGAAAATAAAATAATTTTCTTTTTTTAATGTAAATGTTTGTAATAAATCTGAAAACACTTAATATTCCCGAAACAGTTGAAGATAGGTGTAGGACATGGTATATAAATTATGTCTAGAATTTTCTGGAGAATCCAAAAAATAAATAATATACAAGGGCTTTCATTTCCAATAAGAAAGAATTGATATTGGCCACTGTCACATGACATACCCTATATAATTTTTTTGTTGAAAAAATAAACATTTAAAAATACAAATTGACTTGTCCAAGCGTTTTTCCCAACACGCCTTCCTTTATTCGTTATCGAATTTATTCCATTCGGCTGTTCCATACTGTATGCACATAATACTTTAGACTGATGCTCACATTGGTTTGATAAAAATGTTATCAGGTAGCAAGTTGCTTGAAGAACAAGTAAGACTCTGCCTAACAAACAAAAAATACTTTAAATGATGTACCATGGGGCAATTACCACCACCTTATGTTATAATGCGAACTAAATGATTAAGTGCAAAAAATATTGCACCTTTGTCTAAAACAGGACTTGAAAAAGGCTAGATAAAAAATTGATCAAATCAGGCAAAAGAAATATTTGAACTGAAAGCGAATTAAAGAAATAACTGATAATAAAACATGGGGGGAAATAACGTAATCACTCAAAGGAGTCGTCATGTGAAGAACATTCTTTGTCTGCATTGCTGTGGACATAACTCCATATCCACTAATATTTGGCACAATATAGATAATGTGCACATTGTGGCTGTATATCAATCAATGTTGAAGAATATAAAGTTGCTCATTTGCTGACCTGACTAAAGTGAGCTTTATGTGATAACTCAGTATGCGAGGATTTCCCTTTTTTCCCATTTATTTTCTTTAGTTAATTTAAAGGTGTAATTCCAATTTGAAAACTGAATATCCCCTGTTTGAAACTTTATAATTGACGAATTTCGATTTACAGCTGTTTCAGCACTCCTCATTCAGTTTTCATATACCTTAGTGCTTATCAAACAAAACTACGAATTACAGTGAGTGTCCAAATTAGTTAAACCGTTGGTGATGAATGAAATTGCATCCATTCTAGGGCCCCTTTTTTATCTCAATAATATTTAAGACAAATTAATACATAACAAGTAGGTATAAATTTTTATTTCTCATAAAATCTTATCAAAATCAATAGTTGCGTGGCTAGCAATACTAAACAGGTACGCTATCGTTGCAATCAGCTTTACTATCGTTTTGTGCCTTTCCCATTTTATTAAGAGCCCTCTGACAATATAATAATAGTCGTTCCGAAATGTGTCACTATAATTTCCGCAAACCGAGGCAATAAGTTATGAAAGCAGGTTCACAATTTTTATGTAAGGCTTTGTTCTCTGCCACACTGCAAAATTATTTCGTGATTATGGAATATTTCGCATGTTTTAACGTGTTTCGCGCCCAATTTGGAAAGCTAATTGAAACAAAAGTACACAGTTCGATAAAGACAAAAAATGGCATGCTTGTGTTCTAGAGCCCATTCAGTAGAAAAAAAATCTATAAGCTACACTTAGAAGCCATTTATTTACACTAGAACAACTATTTAATTGGATGGTAAATTCTATAGATATGCTACTACGGATTTGATATAATTTTTAATATTATCAAATGAAAGTATGTAATATACCACAAGTCACCACAAAATTCCCAGTGAATATTTGCACATACCTTTTAGAAATAAACCAAAAATCCGCTTTATGAATTTCATAGTAAAATGAAATAATAGTTTCTTGTAAAATAATGAAATAAATGCAGAATCCACAGAAAAGTTCCTAAACGCTATTCAACAATACCTGTGAATACTGGAATATATAAAGATAAACGCAGAAAAGAGGCTATTTCGAGATTACGAGATTTAATAAAATAACAGACCCTAAATATTTTCCATATTAAGTTAAACTAAAGCAGTAGTTTAGTAATTTTAGAGCTTTAATCTTCTTGGATAATTTATATGAAAAACTTCAAAGTTAGTGAACGAGCTGGCAATTCGGCAGTACTGAATTTACCAATCGGCTAAATAATGTGCCGACATTCCATCTTGTTGAAATAAAATGTTCATATTAAATTCCTTAGGATTAGCATTTACTCATTTACTATTCCCATTTTATCAAATATGACCCTACAATTGTTTCACAGTATTTCTTTTTACAGTTACAATAAAAAACGTAAATAAACGGACTCTATGTATAATGATCCTGCATTTCACCGTAGTTTTTAGCACTTCATAGTCCAAGGCAAATGTGACGCTTGATCGTTTAGGATTATTAACAACAGACATCATAATGTACACCTGTTTTTCTACCGAAATTGATAGTTTTCCTGGTCCCATACTCTGCAACCCTTTTTAAAAAATTAATTAAAATAAGCACAATCAACAATTGAAAACTAAAAGATATACTAAACATCTCTGTCCGTAAATGTTCACTTGTGATATCCACAAAGCTGAATTGCACTATTTTTTGCTGTCAGTGTATTTCTTAAAACATATCTACGAGGGTGAATCAAATATGAACCGGACTTTTGTTTTAAAAATTTTATTGGTACGATCAATACAAATTTTAATACATTTTATTTTTCTACATAGTCTCCTCTCTTATGTATACATTTTTCCCACCGAATCGGAAGTTTTTTAATACCTTTCTCAAAGAATGAATTTGGTCGTGTCGATAACCAATTGCGCACAAACGTTTCTACACCCTCGTTGTCCTCAAAGTGGTGGCCTCCCAGTTCTTCTTTAAGTGGCCCAAACATGTGGTAGTCACATGGCGACAAATCAGGACTGTAAGGCGGGTGTTCAAGGGTTTCCCCAATGCATTTGTCAATGCAGCTGTATGTGGCCGAGCGTTGTCATGCAACAGAATCACACTTCGGATAGATATATCCCGCCTCTTTTGCCGATAGGCAAGTTTCACTTGTTGGAGTAGTTCGCAGTAATACTCAGCATTAATTGTACAGCGTTCGTGCAGAAAATCGATCAGCAGTACGCCTTCAATCAGCTCACGAATTGCGTAGAGATTCGCCTCATTGATGCTTGTCGTGGGACGGCGTGCATGAGGCTCATTTTCCACTGTCTCTCGGCCATCTGAAAACTTTTTGTGCCAGTCGTACACTTGGGTCCTTGAAAGTGTTTCATTGCCGAACTGTGCAGATAGTCGACGCAAAATTTCAGACGGTCTAACGCCCTCCCGCGCCAAAAATTTGATAACAACACGTTGCGCAACAGACGTATGCACCTCTTGCTCTGACATGATGCTACTAACAGCGCATCGACTACGCCTCGCCAAACCGACGAACTCCCCTCTTCTTAACATCCATACCTAACATATATCGAGACGTCACGCCACTCGAATTACCTATAGGGCGAGAAACAGAAAAGTCCGGTTCATATTTGATTCACCCTCGTAAGTTTGGATTCACAGTGAAATGGTTGGCAATTTTGCTTCATTTAGGTCTATTTTTACACATATTATTATACTTATTGGCTTTTAGCGAACAAAAAAGCTTCGAATAAGATTAAAAATTTCTTTAAACTAGTGGTCGCCCAGTGGTCGAAATTCGACCCTATTTCATGAAATTCTAAAAAGTATATTTTTATAAGAAGCAGAGTTGTGGAGAACTCGTAGAAGTAGATGACCAAAATTGTTCACTCATATTGACAAATCTTTTGAAATAAAAAGAAAATAAAAATGTAATCAAATATCGGTATTCGAAATATTTTTGACAAATGAATGACCCCCCAAATTTTTGGCTGTAACAGCTCCTGGCAAAATATTCGATATAATAATTAGAAGATTGTTCTTTGCAACCTAAATGTTTTCGTCATTTGCGGTTTCAATCAAGTTCAGGAATATTAAAGAAAAGAGAGGACCAACAACCCTAGGAGAACGTAAATATTTAATACATTCTCTATTGTCCGCTGTTTGACAATTTTTTACACAACACCTTCGGGAAGGTTGTGAGAATAATATATTAATCAAATAATTAAATTCACATTAAAAACAAAATATTTAATATGAAATTTACTGCAACGCGCCCGAAAAATCAATACTGATCTACTACATTGACTATTTTACCACTAAACAATAAAACGCTTGCATACCACTTCCAGAAGTACATGCTCTAAAACTATATCTAACGATCGCTCCCTCCATATATAATTACTTAATGTTTTGAGTTTTGACCGTCTGGCGGCGGAGGCACTGTCAGAGTTTTGGCGTTGACAGTATGGACGTAAATAATGAATTTTTATTATATTTTATTTAATGAATGAACCAATATTATAAATTAGTAGCTACTAAATAGAACAAAAATGAAGAAAATAGGTTGAGAGACAGAGGAGAAAATGGTACCTAATCGTTTTGTCTTTGCCTATTTATATTTAGATATGCCCAACCAAACTACCTTTCCATTTTAAGAATAGTACACAGTGCCTATTTGGCATTGGGTAATGTATTACATGTAAATTTTATATGAAATGTTAGAATTTACATGTCATGCCTCACAACGCTCGATATGCTTCCACAAGACGATTTTGCCTCACAAAATCGTTACTACATCCCAAGTTAGACCCCTAATCAACATGAAAAGAGATGATTCGGAAACTAGAGATATTAAACTAAAAACTCTGTTTATTTTACTCTAGTAATCACCATTCAATATGATAAATATTTAAAAGTTTATCAAATTAACAAATTATAATTTGTTTGTATAATTCCCAAGTCATAATGGTAAATGTGATAATAATGCCTAAATTTAGTCTGATAATTACAAATGTAAAAAAACTAGCAAACTTTGTAATTCAAAAGTCATAACAGTCTAATATACTTAAATAAACAAACTCAAAATTATTATTAATTTTTAGCAATAGTATTTAACGTTATTTCAAACAAAATTTCTAGAATATAGGCTTAGTTTGTTTTTTATACTGTTTTGTTCAAGTACAAAATAAATGTAACTAAGAATATTTATTGACTTTTTAAATGTAAAATATAAAATATTCATTCATAATTCATGGTCTCTTACGCCATAGTGTTCAATGAAAAAATATTATTCAGAGTAGTAACTGCATAAAAAAACTGCAATCTATTCTATTCGCCCTATCAGTCTTGATATTTATCACCCTTACCATTACTAATTGGGAATTATGCAAACCAGTTAATTTGATAAATTTATTTTATTTACCAAATTTATTGGTGATTATGCATTATGACAGGTTATTACATATAATCACCCGTATATTAATTTTACCCTAACAAATATATAACAAAAAACGTAAATAAAAAAATATATTTTTTCTTTACGTCCTAAGAAAATATAGACAGTAGATTGTTTTAAATCTTTTCGAATAAATTTCCATTGATCCTAGGATAAACCTTATTTCGTACTATAATTGAACTCATATCCGTGAAAAAAAATATTACTAATAATCCATAATTTTTTGAATTTGTTCTATTTTTCAGATTTTTTTATTATTAGATCCTTAGACTGAAAATCGATAATTTTATTATTTTTATAATTTTTGGTCTTGCTAATTTTAATAACAGTTTTTAATTGCCTCTCCTAGCGTCGCTCCTCTCGTTTTTTGTGATTAATTATTAACATTTTTTTTATTTTAATTTTTAATATAATAATCATGTGATTTTTCAAACTATTTTGTTCACTGAAAGTCCTCCCGGTTTACCAAAATCAAATTTAATTTAATATGGGTGGAGTAAATATAAATATAGTTATAACATTAACCATATTTTATTAATTAAATAATAACCAAATCCTTATTTATTATATGCATTTACTTACAATAACCTCAAAACATTTTTAAGGAATAATATCTTCAAAAATTTTAATTTGTGTAAAAATATTTTAGTAGTAAACTTGTAAGGCTCTAATTCTACGAAAACTCTCGAAGTTAGTTTTCGTGAGAAATTAAATAAATCGATATGTATGATGCATATTAAATGTGAGCCCTTAATTTCAATCTTAAGAGGTCTTCCATCGCGAATCTTTTAGAAATACATTGGTTTATCAGTTATCATTCCAAAGTAAAAAAATTAAATCGTTTAAACACATCAATTTTTGTAGGGAATTTAATTTCTTTCAGAAATATTGTATTTTTCAGATATATTGTCACATTTGAGTGAATGATACGTCGGAACTTAACACGAAATTCGCAGTGATAGGCCCCTTAATAATAAAATTAAGGGCTCAAAATTTCACGTTATTTTTTTTTGTTATCGCAAATAATATTTTTGGTGTCTGATCCAAAAATAATAGTTGATTTTTTGCCACAATTTAATGTATAGATATATAATTTTAAAAAGCTTACTGCATTATTTTACAGATTATAATAGATATATTACATTGTATAATATAGATGTAAATCTTTATATCCTTAAAATTAACAATTTTGGAAAAACGAATATCTAACATAAGAATTACGGGGTGGATGGGTGATGAAATGTATCTCACAATTTCTCACATGGGCGTGCGTGGGGGGCAGAAAAACCTCAAAATTCATCTTACGTAATTTATTGATGCTCCCTATGACATTTTCAAAACTCACATTCCGTAAATTCTTAACACATATTTTACATTTTAATATATTTCTAATTGACATAATTTACTTGAAACACTATGTAGAAAAAGACTTAAAAGTGAAAGCAATTCGAGGCTTCCTCTAATTGGATTCATCAATTTGTTCATTTTGTTGATCCATAAATCATGATGATGCCTTTGACGAGTTATACATCTATTCATTACTTCTGCATTTGAATCTTTTAACCACCATGAACCTAATTCGCACTTCCTGTATTATTAATTAGATTCGCACAGTTTGCCACTTAGACCACTCATTAAATTGTTAATTTATTATAATAAATCTATTAATAATTACTTCAACTTTCTCGTCTTTTACCACTTATGGGTATCGTCGATTCGAAGAAATATTATGATTTACTTTAACGATCCGACATTCCCTTGTAGCAGGTGTTGGTCAAGAAGACGAGGAGGTTTGAAAAAAAAAACAATTACCGGTGTGCAGTTAAGCCTCAGACTACTAGAAATTGCCCTTGGGAGCTGAGCGCTTAGTATGAAGTAATTGTACACCGGATGTCTGTTTATTTTACGGACAGTAAACTACCTTTCAATTACTTTTTAGATTTGTTTGCAGCATATATATATATATATATATATATATATATATGTATTTAACCGTCTATCATTCCGACGACCATACATTTGCAATTTGCATTCATTACGACGGCCACCCAAATATGACGGCCATATATGGCAGTCGTAAAGTTTTCAGTGTATTTCAAGTTTCTAGGGTCACAGAAACCTGTACCAAAAATTTTGTTGGTCGTCATATAGTGGGCGGAAATATTTATTTTATACAATTCGTATAATTTTAGTTCACCGCACTTGCTTCAAAATAGATGTCGCTATTCATAACGTATATTCTCTAATCGTATAAATGTTTTTACCTATTTCAGTTAATCGCTTTTTTGACGGCCGTGGTTTGGCAACTGTGCACTTTTGAAGAAATAAATAAGAAACCGACAGTTTAATTTTAAATATGTGATGTGTGTTGTGTTGTTATTTATAATTCTAGAAGTACAGATTCTACTAGAAATATGCCATTAGATTGCTCCTGTAAAATTTTCATTTTCAATGTTATTTTAAGATATTCCCTGGTCTAGACAATTTAAATTGAAAGTTTCAATACACACTTTAGAAAAAATTTTCATTTCACAATATCAAAAATAATATTTGAGAAATCTCAATTGAAACAAATTATAGGTTGGATTTCATTAATATTTGAATATTCTCATTCTTAATGGAAATTAAAATTTACAGTTTTGTGAAACAAATTGTTTGTAGAAACAAGTAGCGAATAGTTTTGAGTTATTCCAATGTTAGACTTATTAAACAATGTGTTTTTGTTTAACATTATTTATTTATATTAATATCACTCCTAATTTCTTCCTCCTACACATGACAGCAATTTTCTTCGGAACTACTCGACGGAAAAGGTTGAAGTTTGGTAACATTGAGTAGTTTGGAGACCCGATAAGAAGTTCATGACGTAAATGAAAAAATCTTAATTTTAGGGGTACTTCTAGGAGGAAAATTTAAAAAAATCGACAATTCCCCCCTTATCTTCGAAACTATTAAACCAAAAATTATGAAAGAAATAGGAGATATATAACATTGCCTAAAGTTTAAGAGAAAAATAACGAGAAAAACTTTAATTTTAATTTTGGTGAAAATGAATGAAAAATCAAATGAAAGGGCTTATTCTTGGGAACACAAATATATTTTTTTCAAATTTTTAAAATAATTAGTGTGGAAGATATTAACAAAAATATATAAACATTTATATATTTCCTCCCTTATCTCCAAAACTATAGGACGTAAAATTTTAATATTGGTTTTGGGGGGCAAATTACAGGATTAAAAGGAAAATATAAAATTAGAACTGCTTCTAACGCATCATGTAATATATCAAACCACAGAGCTCATTATGACGAATATAAATATATTTTTTTCATATTTTTTAATAAATTATTTAAAATATATTAAAAATATTAACAAAATTACCCATTTCCCCCTTATCTCTGAAACCATAAGCTGTAAAGGTTTGAAGAAAGTATAGATATAGGGCGTTGCCTCAATTTTACAGGAAATATACAATTAAAATCATCATCATGTAATATATTAAATCAAAGGGCTCAGTTATTTTAAAAAAATATATATTTAAAAGATATTAACAAAAACCTAAAAATATTCTCTTTCCTCCATTGTCTCCGTTACTATAAGACGTATTTTTTTTAATTACAGGAACATTACCTGAACTTTACAGGAAAAAAAAGAAATCCGTAATATTAATTTTGGGGGCCAAATTACAGAATTAAATGGAAAATATAAAACTAAAATTGATTCTGTCCCATCATGTATTATATCAAATCGGACTGCTCTTAATGACGAATACAAATATATATATATATATATATATATATATATGTTATATACGTCGTAAACAATACTTAGAATAATAATATGACAACACCGTGTAACCGGTCAAATGAGTCGTTCACATGGTGTCATATTACACGATATAGCAATTCCCAGGAAATACGCAAATGCCCATCGCACGTGTAAAACTGCTGATGCTGACAATGCAAGACGTAGCTTATAAATGCACATGCGATGGCTGTGAGCGTCATTAAGTGTATCGCATTCAATTATCTCATTTATATTGTTTAACGTAATTTTTGAAGTAAAATATTTAATTTGTGTTCTAAATAAAAATAATTTTTTTTAAAAAAGCATTTGTGTTTGTGAAGATATAAAATTGGCGCAGTCAGTAGGATTGTTCCAAAACGACTAGAACACGAGAATTCTAACTAGTCGTGGTGGTTTCCAAACCTTCGTGGGACAATCAACCTCTTGCTGGAGACACAACTGGAAGCGAGCTAGCACCAGGAACACGCAACGGCTAACCAGTGCAGTCAACTTACAGAACAGTCCATGCCAGGAATTATATTGTAAGGATAACGTTATTATTATTTTATTATTTCCATTTATTGATACACTTAATCACCATTTCTATCATCAAAGATAAATCCTTTAATATTCCTTAAATATTTTAAACATATTACATCACTACCCTTGATATATTCAGTTCATTTATTTTGAGTAGAATTGCAAGGTAAGAAATATTTTTGACCAATTTTGGTACATATTGATAATTACACATTAAATTTATACCATTATTTTGAACGACAACTTATAATAACTTGATCTAATTATTTTAATATCTATCTATTTTCACATTTATTTATTTAAACATTGATTTATACGTTTTACCATTGTCAATTCGACAATATAATCTGATTTAAATTTTTAATATTGTGCAAATACTTTGACTATGACCACTACAAGGCAAGGTGCAGCCACTCCAACTGTGGAGCCCTATAAAATTTCCGAGATTTTTGCGATAGTACCGGAGTACGACGGTAACCCTATCTCTCTAAATACCTTTATCACATCATGTAACACCGCCCACAGTATGGCGACCGATAACCAACAGGTCTTACTTATACTCCACATAAAAAATAAACTCCGTGGCAGGGCAGCGGAATTAGTAAATTCACGAAACCCTAGCCTGTTAACTGAAATCATTACTCTTCTCGAAAACCACTTCGGAGACCCCCGAGACCTATCGGCACTCATTCAAGATCTCCAACGAATGAAACAATTATCATCCGAGTCACCCTTAACTTTCTCGACTAGAATTCAGACTCACCAGGCAAAAATGTTGGCCGCAGTCACAAAACAAAATATAACTTCCAAGGAAAAACAAGCCCAAATAGATCTCATTGAACCCATGGCACTAAACAGCCTTCTTACAGGCCTAGAGCCAAAAATGGGACAATTAATTCGTGCAAGCGACCCAAAAGATATCTTAACCGCGATCTCTAGAATTAAAAGAGAAATTCAATTAAATCATCTCGAAACTCAAAAATTCTCTAACTTCAAAAATACAACTCCGACCTTTAGAAGACCCAATCAATTGCCACCCCCAAAACACTGTACATTCTGTAAGAGAATGGGCCATTCAGTTAATGAATGCGTCACTAGATCGAGGCAATTCCAACAGAATCAAAGCTTTGGACAAAATCAAGGTTTTGGGCAAAACTTTCAAAGACCTCGCCCTAATCCATTCGCCCAAAATTCTAATCAACAAAATTATCAACAACCCCGCCAAACAAACTTTCCTCCCAAAAGGAGTTTCCAACAACAACGCCCATCAACAAGCAATCAACCCCCAAATATGGACCAATTTAAACCGAACCCTAATTTTTACCGCCAACAACGTACTCATCACCTAAATAATCATGAGTTCGAAAATCCTAGAAGTGAACAGACTTATTCGAACCCAACACCCAACGAGTACCAATACGCAGATTTCGACTATAACGGTTATTGTTCCTACGACAATTACCAGAACGACTTTAACGATTACTTTAAAACAGACTTCGAGAGCGAAAATTACTCTCAAAACTACGAAGAACTTGCTCCTACAAATTTTCAGGACACTACCCCTGAACCAGAGCCCCCGGATATGTCAGACCTTCAAACCCACATTCAAACCTTGAATTTAGACAGCTTCGACCCCAACCTGAATATCCCCGAACAGAGATTTCTGTAAGACCCCTCTTGTCCGTAAACTCTAAGAACTTATATTACATCACCGATGCATCCAACACCTACAAACTTCTTGTGGATACCGGTGCAGGACTCTCTATTTTCAAGCCAGAAACTTGCAAACGATTCAGGGAAAGGTTCCAAGAAAATGTCGTCATCCAGGGAATAACTAACGAGAAAATTCATATCAACGAATCGACTCTCGTCCCGTTTAATATCAATGATCCTCATAAGGTTTACATTTGCAATATCGATATCGAGTTCGATGGATTGTTAGGTTCCGATTTCCTGGAACATTATAATTGCATCATTGATTTCGAAAAGAAGCAACTAGTAACCAATTTCAAAACACTTCCCTTGTATAAAGTAACAGACGATTTAATCAGTAAAGATACCCCTAAAAACTTGAAATTGAAAAAGTCCATCTTCCGAATGCTATAGTAAAAGTCGATAGTAATGGCCAATTTCTGACATCCGTATTAAATGCAAATGCCATCCCTAAAACTATAAATTTCACTGACATTAAACTTGAGCCTTTACAACATTTCAGTGTTAATTCTATTTCACAAACCCAACCAACAGACAACAACATACTAGAACGACAAGAGCAAATTTTCAATCAACTCCGACTTGACCACTTAAACGAAGAAGAATCCGACTTAATATCGCAACTATGTCTTGACTACTCTGACATATTTTATCTCGAAGGAGACCATCTGTCATTTACCAACGAAATTAAACATACCATCGAGACTAACAACTCTAGACCAGTTTTCACGAAATCTTATCGCTACCCTCAGATTCATAAAGAGGAAGTTAAATCCCAAGTAACGAAAATGCTAGACGAAGGTATTATACGCCATTCAAACTCACCCTGGTCCTCCCCTGTATGGGTAGTACCGAAAAAACTGGATGTAGTTGATTATCGAAAACTCAACGAACTAACGGTTGATGACAAATATCCTCTCCCTAACATTTCGGACTTATTAGACCAACTTGGCAAATGCCAATATTTCACAACACTTGACCTCGCCTCAGGATTCCATCAGATTGAGATTGACCCAAAAGACATTTCCAAAACCGCGTTTACCGTTGAGAATGGGCACTACGAATTCGTAAGGATGCCCTTTGGTCTAAAGAATGCCCCTTCAACATTTCAGAGGGTTATGGACAACATTCTTTTAGGTATTCAAAACGAACGTTGTCTCGTCTATATGGACGACATAATCGTATACTCTCCCACTATCAACGACCATTTGTCTCGTCTTACTGATGTTTTTAAACGCCTACGAAAGGCAAACCTCAAGATTCAACCCGACAAGTGCGAATTTCTTCGCAAAGAAGTTGCCTATCTCGGACATCTGATTACCAAAGATGGAGTTAAACCCAATCCATCAAAGGTAGAATGTATATTGAAATTTCCTCAGCCCCAAAATCAAAAAGATATCAAATCCTTTCTGGGATTAGCCGGGTATTATCGTCGATTCATACCCAATTTTGCTAAAATTTCAAAACCACTCACAAAATTGCTGCAAAAAGATGTTTCATTCTATTTCAGTTCTGAATGCGTTAATTCTTTCAATGAATTAAAGCAAGCCCTCACTTCGACCCCAATTTTAATTTACCCCGACTTCAATGAGCCCTTTATTTTGACAACTGACGCTAGCGCATTTGCAATCGGCGCTGTGCTTTCACAGGGACCAATAGGCAAAGATCTGCCAATTGGATACGCATCTAGGACCCTCTGCAAGGCTGAGACCCGATACTCCACAATAGAGCGTGAACTTCTGGCTATTGTTTGGGCCGTTAAACACTTCAGGCCAATAATTTTTGGACGAAAGTTTAAACTCCTGACCGACCACCGCCCGTTAACGTGGCTCTTTTCTATTAAAGATCCAGGTAGTCGACTTGCCAGATGGCGCCTCAAACTCGAGGAGTACGATTATGAAATTATATACAAACCGGGAAAAGTAAATAAGAACGCAGACGCCCTTTCACGCATTCGAATCAACCATTTTGATGAATGTATGACTTTCCAATCGAACACCAAACTCCAACACTACACGATAACTCCCTTAAACGAAAACAACTCAATTTTTACAGAATTTCGGACATTCGTAGAACGGTATAAGACCGTCTCACTTATCGACTATAGTAAAATTCAGTACTCCAACTGTCAACTCCTTGATAGAGAAAACAAAAATATCTTAGTTTTCTTTCAATCCGGCAATTTAAAAGATTTTCATAACCAAATTCTTGAGGATATCTTCGAAGAAAACGCCGACTTCGAGCAATTCAAAATTAACATTTTCAATAGTAAAAGCGTTCGAAAAAGACGATATTACATTATTCCCCTACCAACTGATTTCGACACTGTGAACGAGGTATTATTTGCCTCAATTTACAAGAGCAAAGACCTTCTAACTGACTCTGAACTATACTGCGTTGAAAATAACTTAGACCTACCTATACTCGAAATGCTTTCGTTTATATTTGCAGAAACAGACATAAAGTGGAAAGTCTGTCAGAACATAACAAAAACAGTAGGAAGAGATCAAGTGCCAATAATACTAGATCAATTCCATAACGGTAAAAACAACATACACAGAGGGATCAACGAAACTATTAGACGAATTAAAGAAAAGTATAACTGGCAAGGTATTACAAAAGACGTAGAAAACTTCATTAGAAACTGTCAAATCTGTCAGACAACTAAAGCTTTCCGTAAAAACCTTGACAACCCATTAGTAGTAACAGAAACTCCAAGAACCCCTTTCGAAAGAATAAACATCGACATTCTCGAAGTTCCTAGCAGAAATTACGCCCTCACTATCCGAGACGAATTAACTAAATATTCCCAGGCCTACCCGATTAGCGACAAGTCCGCCAAAACCGTCGTTAGTACACTCTTGGTGTTTTTCCAACACTTCGGAACGCCTCTGAGAATACACTGCGACTACGGTCGTGAATTCGACAATGCACTCCTCAAAGACCTTTGCAAATTGTTCGATATTAAACTTTCCTACTCTAGTGTAGGACACCCCCAATCTAACGGCTCATTAGAGCGTTTTCATTCAACTTTGTTAGATATGATCCATATTCATAAGGCCGAGCACCCTGACGAACACCCCTTCAATATTCTGCCATACGCAATTATTACCTACAACAACTCCGCTAACAAAACCCATGGGTTCACACCCTATGAACTCGTTTTCGGGCACACATCTAGCCGACCCCCTGAAACCCTCTATAACGAAAAGGACTTGATTTCTAAATACATCAGAGACTTAAATAACCGCATTTCACAGTACTACAAAACAGCACGCGAAAGAACCGATACTCAAAAACAAAAAGCCAAAATTCGATTCGATAAACATGTTTCGGACAAAACCCCAAATTATCAAGTAGGTGACAAGGTTTACGTACGCGAATCTCAGTTCAAAGATAAACTACAAAACAAATTTAACGGACCATTTCAAATAGTAGAACTACATACAAACTCAGCTACTTTACTTAATTCTCGTACTAACCAAAAAACCAAAGTAAACTTTGACCGTATGAAACCTTTCACAGAAGACTGATTTCTTTACAGGGTCATCCTGCTGTTCGGATCGGCAGCATCCCAATTTGAAATAAAGCCAATCAATAACACCCTAGGGATTTATTATCATGAAGAATCACGTATAGCCGTGTCAAATCACAAATGGACTCTTTTAGTTCATAGAAATCTCTCCGCTCTAGAACAAGCTTTCGCTACCAACGACAGAATTCTCGATGCACTAACTTTATCACTAAAAACTAACGTCCACCCAACCAACGTATTCCGTGCTGACGTTCAATCACACATCAACTTACTTAACCAAATCTCAAACTCTGTCAAAAACAAATTCACTGAAATCCACATGGACACTCGAAGGTACAAACGTGGACTAATCGATGGCGCCGGATCAATTTTCAAAGCCATAACTGGTAACTTAGACGCCGCCGACGGCGAGTACTTCACCAACAGTATAAATAGTTTAAACAAAGGACAACTGCAGATCGAAAACCTTTTGAAAAACCAAATCAGCGTAACCACCTCAGTTATAAAGAACTTTAACGAAACTATTCAACGCATTCAGGTCGACGAGAAAATATTTAACGAAAATATTCGAAAAATGGAAAATATGATTCGTAAAGTAAACGACAAAATGGCGTACGTGGAAACAAAACTCTCATTTCTAGAAATTACGGAAAAACTGATGGAAAATTATCTCTTTCTAGAAGACAACTTAAATGATGTTCTTAATTCCATAACTTTTGCCCGTCTAAAAATTATCCATACTTCAATTTTAACTCCCGAACATTTCATTGCCGCCTTACAGGAAATATCGCAGAATCTCGTGAAAAATAATTTACCTTTGCCCGTCAAATATTCAAGTATTGCACGATACTTGGAAATTACAGAATTAGAAGCTTTTCAAACAGATTCCGACCTTGTATTTATACTCAGAATTCCACTTATTGAACAGCAATCATTTACTGCTCTCCGCTTATACCCAATCCCCATCTATGATGATAGAACTGGGTTATACCATGTACTCTCATTCACTCATAAATATATAGCAAAAAACGACGATTCCTTACTGTATATTCCGATAAAAGACCTTAGTGCGTGCAAACCGTTGAACAATCAAAATAAATTGTGTTCCGAACTCTATGCATATCCGATAGACTCAAATGCTTTGTGCGAGGCCCAACTTTTAAGAAATTTTAAAAAAGTGCCGGACAATTGTCACAGTGCCGTGATCTCTGCTCAAGGGTACCACGTTCAAAAACTCGAAACCAACGTGTGGTTAATTATGGTTACCGAGCCTCTTAGCATTACCATCACCTGTACCGACATCAATACAAAACCCTTTACACTCAATGTTAACTCTTTATTAAAACTTCAGAAAGATTGCAGTGCCTTCATTGGAATAACCAAAATCGAAGCAGAAGCCACAAAAAGCAGCAACACCCTTGACAACTATCAACCAGTTCTTATCCCTTTCAACTGTTGCGATACCATACCAGAAAAAATTGTCGTTCCCGAACTTAAGCCTTTGAAACTCCATGAATTGAATTTCGAGGAGTTAAACGTCGCAAACCACAAACTCAACGACTATTCAAAGGACCTAGACGAATTAATAAATCAACCATTCGTCAAAAAGAACATTTCTTGGTTCACCTACGTGACAATATTTTCCATAATAATAATTGTCGCTGTATTTGTCCTCCAAACGCTTTGGCGTAAACGCAATACAACCAGCGAAAGTCCATCACCCACAACCAGAATTTCAAAATTGTTGCCAAGATTGAGACCGAACCTCCGACAGAACGAAACTGAAGACATCGAGCTAAGTACCCCAAAATAATTTCAAAAATTGTTTTGTAAAACCCATTTATTGCTAAAAAGTATTGTTTTAGGTTTTATTTTTAAAGACCTTAATGCTAATTATATTTTTATTTTATACATTTATACAATTTACGCTGTTTTATACACTTTTGCTTTCTACAAATTTCATATGTATACAACCTTTATATTTTATTATTTTTCAAATTCTATTTTCAGAAAAGTTCCTGTAAAACAGCAACTTTTTCTTTGTGAGGGGAGTTGTTATATACGTCATAAACAATACTTAGAATAATAATATGACAACACCGTGTAACCGGTCAAATGAGTCGTTCACATGGTGTCATATTACACGATATAGCAATTCCCAGGAAATACGCAAATGCCCATCGCACGTGTAAAACTGCTGATGCTGACAATGCAAGACGTAGCTTATAAATGCACATGCGATGGCTGTGAGCGTCATTAAGTTTATCGCATTCAATTATCTCATTTATATTGTTTAACGTAATTTTTGAAGTAAAATATTTAATTTGTGTTCTAAATAAAAATAATTTTTTTTAAAAAAGCATTTGTGTTTGTGAAGATATAATATATATATATATATATATATATATATATATATATATATATTTATATTTTTAAAATATATTTTTTAAATATATTAACAAAAATATAAAAAATTTTAACCGAAACTATCAGACCTAAAATTTTGGCGTACATGACCTCACGTAAACTGTACAGGAAAAATAAGGAGAATCCGCTAATATTAATTGTGGGGGGAAAGTTATAGAATTAAACGTAATATAAAAAATTTAACAATTTTAAAACGCATCATGTAATATATGGAATGAAAGGGCTTATTATGAGGAATACAAATATATTTCTTCCATATTTTTAAAATCAATTGTTTAAAGGATAAAAAACACCCTTTCCCCCCCTTTATTTCCGAAACCACACGACCTAAAAGTTTAAAAATAATTAGGGGTACAGCACCATACCAGAACCTTATATGAAAAATAAGTAGGAAACCCCAATAATTAATATTGTGGCCAAATTACAGATTTAAATGATTTTTTTCAAACGCATCATGTAATATATATATCAAGTGAAAGAATGAGAAATACATGTATATTTTTCATATATTTAAAATAATTTGTTGAAAACGTTATAAAAAATATAAAAAATTCGGCCCATTAAGAAAAATATAACACAAATTGTAACAGTAATTTATAAACTTAATAGAAAATCTTTTTTTTAAAGTGCGTCCGTAATGTAATGTATCAAATGAAAGGAATCATCATAAAAATACAAATATATTTTTTATTTGTATTATAAAATTTATCCCACTCCGTCTCTGGCGCAAGAACATAAAAACATCAATTTCTAGAGTCTTCAAAATGAGCAAGAATTATCAATCTGGACGCTGGGTGAACAAAGGTAGAACGACCAAAAAGTTCGGCGTACGCTATAAAAGGCCATATTAATTTCAGTAGTTAGTTAGTAGAGCTTATCTGATTGTTATTATCTCGATGTTATTGTCTTAGAATCAGCTGTTGAGAATATTTGATGTTTACGTGTGAATAAAAGTTCTAGAAAGTGCACTGAATATTATTTTTTTTAACTTTAATTAATTTGAACCCACGAAATTTATAACAATTTGGTGTCGAAGTGCAGGATTAAGTGAAGTTAAAATCGCAATTTGATTTATGGAAACAAACAAAATGGACGAGACTACCAAAAAATATTCAAACAGGTTACGGATGGACTAGATGAAAAAATAACTCAGATCGTGGAAAAACGTGACAAAAGAGAAAAAAGAGAAACAACAGCAAAAGGAAATTCAACAAAGGTTAGTAAAATCTATCGATTGTTGTAAACATAATTTAATTGAAGGATTATTCTCGAAATTTGAAGAAAAACAACAAATTAAATTAAAAAGATAAAATGAATTTAAAATACTAGAAGAAAAATGACAAAATGATTTTAAAATATTTGAAGAAAAACAAGGCCAAACGGAATAAAAAAAGACAACTGTAAGTTAAACAGTTAATGCAAATAGTAGCACAAGTTAATGAAACAGTTAATGAAAGAAGGCAAATAGTTGAGTCAAACATAAAAGAGATAATGATGACATTAAGACCATAAAAAATAGCGTAGATATTCTTGAAACCAATGTAGAAGACCTCGATTCCATCCAAAGCCAACTAAAATTTGAAATCAGTTCAATTCAAAACACAGTTCAAGACCAAATCAGTTCCATTAAAGAAACAGTACAAAGTACAAGATAAAATCAGTGCCATCCAAGACAAGGTAGAAACAGAAATTTAAAAAATGCAACAGGACTTGCAGCAAGGAAAACACCATGAGTACCAAAGGTTCCGTTAGCAAACCACCTACATTTGATGGCAGCTTATCTTGGCCCATGTATAAACGGTAATTTGAAGCCGTGGCTATAGCTAATGGATGGGATAACCATTGTATTTTCCTTAAGAGGTCCGGCCTTAGAACACCTCCAAAGCATTCCAGTTGATGAACAAAGGCAATTTTGACAAGATCATCGCTATCCTGGACAAAAGATACGACAATTAGTCCTTGAGCAAAGAATAGCAGGTGCAACTAAGTGGAAAAACGCAAAAATCAGGAGAGAGCCATCAAGTATTCGAATCAGAGGTTAGACGATTAGTGCACTTGTCTTACCCAGACCTGTCAGACAAAACTAAAGATCAATTGGCCACAGAGAGTTACATAAACGGTATCAGAGATGTGGCAGTGCAAAGAAATCTAAGACTAAGTGGCGCCAGGAAAAGTAATGAAGCTTTACTTCGGGCGTTGGAAGTAGAGGCCGTCATGAACATGTCCAAGCCGAAGGTCCGAGCAGTTTCCTTCAACCATGAAGAGTCAGAGTCACCATTTCAAGCGCTGTTGGCAGGTATGAACAAACTACTAGAACGGTCACAAAGAGCTGGCGCAAGGGGAGCATGTTACCAATGTGGACGGACAGGACACTTCCAACGTGACTGCAGAGTATGCAGCATAAGGGGGTGAATGCTGACTAACACTTCACCAGCCCCCACGACAGTATCTATCCGGGGATTTAGCTGAGGTAGCAACAGCCTAGTCATCCGGGTTTTGAGGTCATCAGAAATCCGGCCAGTTAATAATAACAATCAGCTCAGAACAATCACCGGCGAGTCCATGTCAATACAGGGTGAGACAGATGTCGTGCTACAGATAATGGACTACATAATCCGGCATAGGGTCCTGGTAGCGAATATTGAGGACGATTTCATACTGGGTATGGACCTAATCAGCCAGCATGGCTTTATGTTCGACAAGAAATTTGTATTGACACGGCGCGTCAACAGTTCAACCGCCTCCATAAAAATTGTAGCAAAATCCTCAGCCAGAATTCCCGGTCGAACGGAACAGATTATTCATGGGCAGTTAGAAAGCAATCCTGGGATTTGCGTTGGAATGGTGGAGCCCGTACATTCAGCTCATGACTACTTAGTTGGACGGGCTATAGTAACAATCGGACGAGAAATACTAATTAGAGTCCTTAATTTGTCCAACAACGACATTAGAATTCCCAATGGTCAAGAAATAGTTTGTTTCGAGTCAGTAGAGACCATCATCAATTGCGAAGAAGAGTACCAGACATCGGGGAAGGAGACAGGGCCCAGTAAAGAGTTTCTACAACAGTTTGCCGACCTTTTGAAACACCTTACACCAGAGGAACAGCAGGAAATCAAGCAATTTATTGCAAATCACTGGCAAATCTTTAACAGCCAAGATGGAACCACCGGTCGCACCAGCATCATCCAGCACCGAATAGATACCGGAAAGGCTCAACTCATCAGAATACCACCTAGGCGACTACCCTTGGGGCAACAACAGGCAGTCGAGGAAGACATCGAGTCCATGTTGCAAAATGGAGTTATTGAGCCATCCATAAGCCCATGGTGCGCTCCCGTCGTCCTAGTTAAAAAAAAGGGTGGAACCACCCGATTTTGCGTGGATTGCAGAAAGCTTACTGACGTCGTCTACCGTATCCGTAGAAACCCCAGGGCTAAGTTGAAGGTGGTACATTGTAAGTATGTGAAGTGACAAGAATTTTCTGTCAATTAGAAAGATCAAAAAATGTTTTTAATACGGACCAAGCTATGAAATGATAAATAGATAGACAGAAATTAATGCGTGATTTAGAAATATATAAATATTAGAAATTAAGGTTTGAATTAAATTGTTTTTTTTTTCTTTATCTTCTCCAAATCTTGTTAACTAACATTAAAATAAATAGAAATATAATTGATACAAATTTCTTAATTGAAAACGTTGAATGAATGGAAGAAAAGGCAAGAGAAGTGTGTAAATATCAATTTTAATCAATAGTATCACCAGAACACATCGTTTGGTTTATAGGAGTTCTTGATATCAATTTCTAGTAGATAACTGTAAATGATGTTGAGGTTCTGCAGATCTGTCCTTTTGTTAATGCTATTGGGGTTGTTGTGTATATAGACCATCTCAAGGAAACAGCGTTTGAAATTATTATAAACAATAAAAATAAGTAACGTCCTGAATTAGTTGGTTTAGTATACCAATCGAGTTTAAGAACATTGTCTTGGTTTCTTATAATTTTATACTAAACCGACTGATTCAGGACGTTACTTAAAATTTGTTATCCCATCATCCTGTGAGAATGAAAATCAATTTAGTTAATACCATGAAATCTAGAATTTGTAGAATCAGTCACGCCACCTTTAGAGACAAAAAATTAAAAATTCTTTATAACTTATTCATTAATAATTCATATCCCAGCAAATTACTCAACAAAATTATTTTTAATAATCCAATTATTTTAAGAGACAACAGAGTCATTACAACAACGACTAATTCACCTTCTCGTACAATTCTTAACGATAACGATTTCACTAATAACACCGATTCTCTTAGATTTTTTCTTTGCCATATATTAAAAACATCACTAACAAAATCCAAAAAAAATTCTCTAATGAAGTTAATATCCGTTTTACATATAAGTCCCTTAAAAGTGTCAGTTCTCTGTTTAGCAAACCAAAGACAAGATTAGCAAAGATAACATGTCTAATGTAGTCTATTAAATTGATTGCAAAGATTGTATTGATATATATTGGTCAGACGTCAAGGAACCACAAAGGAAGAATTTCTTCCCATAGAACTGATATTAGGTTAGGAAAGAATAGTTGTACAACTGCTTCACATTGTTATGATAGTAATCACATAGCTGATTTTGAGAATGCACGCGTACTTATCAACGAACGTAATACTTTCAAACGCTGTTTCCTTGAGATGGTCTATATACACAACAACCCCAATAGTATTAACAAAAAGACAGATCTGCAGAACCTCAACATCATTTACAGTTATCTACTAGAAATTGATAATAAGAACTCCTACAAACCTAAGCAAACGATATTCTTTTGATACTATTGATTAAAATTGATATTTACACACTTCTCCTTCCTTTTCTAAAATATTTCTATTTCTATAAATTTTAAATATTTATACATTTCTAAATCACGCATCATTTATGTCTATCACAGTATCATTTCATAGCTTGGTCCGTATTAAAAACAGTTTTTGATCTTTCTAATTAACAGACAATTCTTGTCACTTCACATACTCACAAAGTATGAAAGTATTCCTATATTAACACTATTACCTCTAATTTTTTAAGTGATGTACCATCTATTCATATTATAACCTCGATTATTGTAAGTAACTCTCTTATAATAATGTACATTGTATAATTTAATTAATTTTAGTGACTAACTAAGGATAAAAGTATATCTTTCATAATAAAAAAAGTTTCCTAAAACCTGTAATTTTACCAGGCTGCTTTCTCATTAACTGAAGTTTCTGTTTTGACTATTCAGCTGTTACAACAAATTTTGATTATATATATCTATATATAAATAGGCAAAGACAAAACGATTAGGTACCATTTTCTCCTCTGTCTCTCAACCGATTTTGTTCATTTTTGTTTTGCTAAGTAGCTACTGATGACCTTCAGTGCAGAATACTAATATTAATTTATAATATTGGTTCATTCATTAAATAAAATGTAATAAAAAATAATTATTTACGTCCATATTATTAACGCCAAACAACTGACAGTGCCGCCGTGCCGCCGAAGCCAGTCAGTCAAAATTCCAAACATTGAGTTATTATATATGGAGCGATCGTTATTCTTACCTAGAGCATACACTTCTGGAAGTGCCATACAAGCGGTGTTAGTGTTTAGTGGTAAATTAGTCAATGTAGTAGATCAGTATTGATTTTTCGGACGCGTTGCAGTAACTTTCATATTAAATATTCTGATTTTAATGTGAATTTAATTATTTGATTAATATATTATTATCACCTTCCCGAAGGTGTTGTGTAAAAAATTGTCAGACAGCGGACAATAGAGAATGTATTAAATAATTAAGTTCTCCTAGGGTTGTTCGTCCTCTCTTTTTTAAAAAATTCCTAAACTTGATTGAAACGGCAAATGACGAAAACTTTTAGGTTGCAAAGAACAATCTTCTAATTATTATGTCGAATATTTTGCCAGGAGCGGTTCCAGTCAAAAATTTGTGGGGTCATCCATTTATCAAAAATATTTGGAATACCGATATTTGATTACATTTTTATTTTTTTTTATTGTAATAGATTTGTCCATAACAGTAAACAATTTTGGTCATTACATCTACTTCTCCGATTTCTCCAGAACTCTGTTTCTTATAAAAATATACTTTTTACAATTTCATGAAATAGGGTCGAATTTCGACCACTGGGCGACTAGTATATATAATATTGAAATTAATTCAAATATTTTTGCAATTGACTATTTAATTAATAAGAGTAATCCAGAAAAGCACATATACTATTATAGGTAGTTATAGTGTAATTACTTAAATGTAATATGTAAATTTACAGATTAGATTACTGTTGTTACATAAAAGTTAAATATTTGTAATTATTTATTAGCAATGATGAACAACACGTAAAATTTACTAAATTTTAAAGCACAAATAAGAGGAGAGGGCCGAGGAATTAGTCATTTAGACAAGAGCAATGCTACTAATAATTAATACAAAATAGAGAACAAAACTGGTAGACTCATAAACACAACGAAGAAAGTACCGACGTTCTATTTGGTAATAATACCAATACGTTGCTACGCTATTACCGTTAGGACCCAATATGGAGTCAAGGAAGAACTGGCATTTACCTAATAGACTTAGTCTAACAGTAGTAAGACCAAGACCATTAATTGCCATTGCAAATTTCACCATCGACCCTAGACATTGATGCATCAGTGAAGTTTTTGGGGTATACTTAATATTGTGATTACTCGGAAAGCCCATGTCAACTCTCTTAGCTCCAAATTCTGTAGAATAACGTTCCGGAGAATGTTGTCGAGGTAGCTTTGTAGGGCTAAAACTAACTTAGCCTCCCTTACGCCTAACATAACCAAGCCAAGTTCATAATATATCAGAATCAGACCCTATGTAGACGACATCGTTGATCCTCATAACCACTTCGTATTCTCCACCCTAAGTTGGTTCCAGCTTTGGAAAATTGCCTTTGCTCCTCTGGAGGTTGTATACCCCCTTGCAACCCAGCCGAAATTTCCTTCAGATTGTAGAGTATTTTCACGCAATCACTGGTCGCCTACATCTATCTTCGGACCAGTTTGTGTTTAGTTGGCCAGCTCTTCCTAAGTCGGTCCACACAATCGTTAACTTTGCAAGGAGTCCTTCCAATAAATCATACGCCAAATCAAGTCGCATTTTTCTCCCATTTTGACCGGAGTCAGTTCTGCGATGTTCTGCTGAGGATAGAATAACAGGAATAGGGGTATATGCGCACGACTCAATACTGGATCTGTGAAAACTTTTTCTCAGAAGGTAGCAAATATAGTGTTACACAAAATCGTACGACCAAAATAAGCAGCTGAATAATTTCATGCGTTTTTGCAGCCTTGATGACCGGGAATTTTTTCTTTACAGTTCGTCTAACTCTACTGCAGGATGAATCACTACATTTTATTTGCTACTCGATTGCATTTTCAGATTTTACCCAACTGCCTGTTTTTTGGGGTTCTTTAAGTTCAACACTCGTAAGCCTTTAAATGGTGTATTACTAGACAGAGACGACGTACTGCTGTCCAGACTTTTATTTAATTACTGATTTATCTAACAGTATTGAGTCATTCAAGTGTACGGAAGCAAAATTTTTATTTAATATTTATAAATATAAACTTAAAAGTCTGTCTAATGTATAAAAATATAGAGTCATGTATACAAACCATTAGATAATTAAGAATAACTAGAAATTCGAATTTCATGAAATTGTTATATTTTTATAAGAAACAGAGTGATCGGAATAAATGTAATGACCAAAATTGTTCACTCATATTGACAAATCTATTGCAATTATATGTAATCAAATATGGGTATTCGAAATATTTTTGATAAATAAATGACCCCCATTTTTGACTGGAACGCTCCTGGCAACATACATAAGATTGTAACCTTAATGAGAAGTTAATTATTTAATACATGTCCACAGAACACCTTCGAGAAGGTTGTGATAATAATATATTAATCAAATAATTAAATTCACATTAAAAACATAATAATTTAATATGAAAGTTACCGCCACGTGTCCGAAAAATCAATACTGATCTACTACATTGACTATTTTACCACTAAACAGTAACAAGGCTTGTATGGCACTTCCATACTTCCATTCTTTAAGAATATGTATATATAATTACTCAATGTTTGGAGTTTTGATCGACTGGCTTCGGCAGTTGTTTGGGGTTGACAATATGGACGTAAATAATGATTTTTTATTATATTTTATTTAATGAATGACCCAATATTATAAATTAATATTAGCATTCTGCACTGAAGGTCGTCAGTAGCTACTTAAATTTATATAAAGTTATTACTGTTTGACATAAGAACTTACTGAATACAAATAACAAAATAAAGTGGAATACATTAGAGACTGTACCTATCCAGAAAAAAAAATTAATATCTCGAAAATAAAAAGTGACAGACGCGCATACTCGTATTGGTGTATATACACCACTCCCCAAACAAATGTTTTCCGGAACCTACAATAATATAGTATAAGAGGTTGATTCTTTTTTTTAGTGAAGTCATACCTGACTCGACATTTTGTTAAAATCGAAATATTGTTTTTGAAAGAATTGAATATTTCCGAAATAAAAGGTAATACTGTTGTGATTATTTAATATACATCATACTCTTCTAAAATAAACAGAAGCGGGTTTTATCAATTTGTGAACATTTATCCAATAGGGGGCAAGAGGGGTATTTCTCTGGCACCAAAAATAATACAGATATACAAATTATAATATTGATTCCTTAAATTAATAGAGATTTGATGAGACATTTTACGAAAATTCCGTTATTGAATGGGCAGGATGGGTGTCATTGAGTTCTTCTCCTAAAATGACTAGGACTGATTTTAATCACTTAGCAATCTATACGTAGCCGATAAATGTAATGTGGAGTATTTATTCATTGCATGAGAGTTTATTAATTGATTCTTTTCTTTAAAAAAATAGAGAGAAAATCTAAAAAAATTTAAATGTACAAAACGCCAAAAATGACAAAACTAACAGATATAACTGAAAATGAACATCATCGTAAATGTAAAGGAGAGTCAAAAAGTCTTGAACATCAAAAATGTCAGAAATGCTAAAAACACCAAACACGTTAAAATTAGCAATGAAATTTCAAAAAACCTGAAATGAAAACCTGAACTAGCTCAACATATTAAATCCGAAAATAAAGTATTTTTAGAAACATTTGTTGCCATATTTTCGCTTATGAATGTTAAAATGGTTTTCACAAAAAACTAAAAATGTACGCGATGTGGAAATTGCCAAATTACAAAATGTTCAAGATAAATATGTCAAATAAGCCCATTTGTCTAGCCTGCGCAAAGCCGGCACGGGTCAGCTAGTATGTATATATAAGTGATAATCACGAATTATTGGTTATATATGTTTTACTGCAGCGTACAATTTATTATATCAGCTATTTTTTAAGTGTTTTGAGGGATCATTTGTTCGTACCAGAGAAAATCTCTTTGCAGTAGAGTACAACAGAAAACTTAGCCTTCATCTACAGTAAAACGTGGCGAAAAATGATAATGTTGCATGAGACGACAATAATGTGTTACAAAATACAGTTACAAATTGTGTAACAACCGAATCTGGTGTTATATAAATATGCAATTGCACTAAATGTTAATTTTCTTGAATCGAAAGTCATTCTTCAACCATAGTCTTTGTAATCAGTCATCATGTTGGGTAATTTTTCGAAATCAATCATTTGTTAGTTAGCAAACCTTACCTTAACGAAGGAATGTCATTGTCTTGATCTAAATGCCATAAATTACATCTAGCTTGTGTGAATAAATCTCCTTGACAAAATTAATCTCACCCACACTTCTTCTTTTCCTTTCCATCAGCAAGAAGTATCTACCAAAAGGAATCCGACGTCTATCAATAGTCTGTTGTTAATATCCTTGTGAGTAATGGTCGAAGTGACATTGATAGGTGTAGCGAAGAACATCAATCCACTCTGTTAAGCGACTTACTTTGCTTCTTTCCCCTTCGACATTCTTTTCCTTGTATTCGCTATTCTCGTCCTTGTTTGAATCGAATATAATTGTGACGGCATCAAGGAGGGATTTTACCCAACTTAATGGTGCGGAATCAGACGTTGGGAAATCGAGAGAATTTTCCTCATTTTTTATTAACTCGGAGTGACAACGTCGATTTTTTCGTCGGTTGTTGTTATCGTAAATAAGGGACCGTCTTTACGGCTGATTTATATTCCAGGGATTATAATGTCGAGTCCTTTCCATGCCTTTTGATTTTTCATTTAATGTGAAAAAAGTGAGGTAGCGACAGGTCGTCAATTATATATATATATATATATATATATATATATATATATATACTTTCCTCTTCTTCCAACACGAAGGGTGGCTGCAGGTATGGAACTTTCCGGACTACTTCGTATCCGAGATCGTCGGCTAGGTCGTTCTCCGCTTGGTCTGCTCTCCGTGGCGTCTGAAGTGGAAGTCAGACGAACACCCGGACAATCAAGAGAGCTACACATAGTTCCGTCCGTGCCAACTTGTTTTCAAACATATATATATATATATATATATATATATATATATATATATATGTATATATGTAGTTACGGATTACTCTAGGTTCTTGTTCGAACTGTTTTTCTTATTAATGAAAAAAAAAACTTTAGGCGACGTTAACAATTTCGTCAAACAATGTCAAACTAGAACTAAACTGAAGTCAACTAACAACTGATCCCACCTCTCTCAAAACCACTTCTTTATGTATTTTTTGTCTTATTAGAGTGTTTCACCAATCATGTCTCCCTTTTTGTTCTGGTCCTCCCTAGTAGGTAAATCTGGACATCGATAAGTTTCGAGACTATACATCTTTGTCCTTGAGTTGCGTTGGATTTAGTGCACAACATAATTCATTTTCTTAATAATGTGGATGTCTATTATGGTTTATGCAAACAAGCTATATTCCCTTCTTGAAATCCCGAATATAAATTTAAAATTCTGATCGATGTCAGTGACATGTAAAAAAGAACAAGACCTTGAATCTTTTGGATTTTTTGAATATACTGAGTTTATTATATGTTATTTTCCAATAAATCCATTAGAAGAAACTAGGAGATATCACAAATAAGCTTCAAGAATCAACTCTGTTAAATCTCTTTACAATACCGTTTGGTTGACTGTGGGTGTAACAGCGCAGTGTTGACTTTGTTAATATTTCGATTCAAATTTTTTGCCTTGATTGGAATGGAATTTCAATGGAACCCCAAATCGGCTAAACGGCTGCTATTCCAGGATCGTTGCTACAGTAACTGCCTCTTTGTTGGGAGTAGTATACAACGGTAATAAGGATATATCTGTTATTCCTCCTGATTTCTGGAAATGGTTCGAGTATAACTATGGCATTTCTTTCAAAAGGAAGGCCGACGGTTATTTATCCAACTGATCGATTTTTGGGCCCCTTACTCATACATAGATTACATTTACGGAACCATGCTCTTAAGCTTACGTAACAGTTTATCCGTTAGTGGCGTTGGCGTAATTTGCTATCTAATATAATCATGCCTACTTGACCTCCAGAAATTTCATTGTGTAGCTCTTTTAAGGTACCAGGTACTCTTTTCTTTGGTACGACCAACTAAGATTTAGTTTCTTTCCAATGGGCTCCTTCCCAGATTTTCTTGAAACCCCACAATGCCTTTAAGGTCATCCCTTTCATCGATTTTTCTCCGGATCGAGGTCTATCCACGTCTTCGTTCATCCTTGTCAACATAATTGCGGTGTCTGGATCTTCCAATTGGTCCGTTCTGCACTAGTCTGTAGACCAACCATCACTTGATGTGGGTACAACCTATTTAGTATTTTCGACATTTAATTTCTTTACAGTGCCCGCAACGATGTAAATTGTTGAAGTGATATTGGTGCGATTTTTCTTAGTTGAAATCTGCAAACATAGTTTTCATCAGAGTGATGTCTCCTTGGTCTACTTGCTTAGTCAACCCTTACTCCATTGGTCTTGCCATCTGGTAGCAATGAATCCTTCGATATACAATTCATTGAAGAGAACAACTTTCTAGTCAATGTTGGCTGCAAAATCAAACAGGCAGTTTAACAAATAGTACTTTAACGCATTAAATAATGATATGATTTTATTTTTAACCGGCTTCAAAAAACGATGGGGTTCTTAATTCGGTTGTATTTTTTTAGACTTTGTTACCTCAGTACTATGAACCGATTTCGATCGTTCTTTTTCTTTTGATAGAATATACTTCCAGATTGATCATATATTTTTTTCAATGACATGAAATGGTCAATTTTGCAAAAAATCGGAAAAATCTTGTAACCGACTTCTTAATGTATCATAATATATGGTGAATGAGCTGATATTAAAACATTTTAGTTATCGTTATTCGAAATCTATGATGGATTTAATTGAAAATTGATTGGAATTTCATCATCAATGATATGGAATGGTCTATTTTGCATAAATTGGAAAACTATTGTAAGACTTCTTAATAAATTATAATAAATGGTGAATGCGCTGGTATTAAGACAATTTAGTTATTCTTATTCGAAATCTAGAATAAAATTCATTGAAAATAGATTGAAATTTCATCAAAATACTTCCAGATGTATATTTTCAATTTGTCTGCATATATATATATATATATATATATATATATATATATATATATTTGTTTTTAAGTTTTTGCGGGCACTAAATGTTTTAGGTGGTTTCCGGGAATTCATCCGCGTAGTTGATAACTGATCCCTGCCGGGATCGATGGTAAAATGACGATGTTTCGGCAGAGTCACATCTGCCCTCTTCAGGTCGGTTCGCATAATTCTCGTAGCCTTCTGCTTTCGTTTCTAGTTACTCGAATACTAAGATTTTCTGAAGCGCGCGCGCTGTTATATAATCGCGGCTCGGCGCCTATCGGTTGGCACCGTGAACGGCTGCGTGTGATTGGCCCTTGGCGCTCAGTAGGCACGGCTCCAGCCTGCTGATTTGTTATTTCCGGTTGAGTTGTTATTGGACGGGCCCAGGCCGGTACGGTGTTTAATAGGATTTTCCAACAATTCGACAAGTTCTGAATTTCATTGCGTGCGTTTAGACTGTGAGGCCTCTTCGCTATGTCAATTGCCTCTTTTACGAGTCTTGATTTCGGGTGTTCTATATTTGCCAGTACTCTAGTGTTCTCAAAGTCTATTCGGTGTGACATCGTGGTGGCGTGTTCCGCAATAGATGTTGTTTTTTCCTGCTTTCTTACAGTGTTCTGGTGTTCATCACGTCTAGCTTGAATTCTTTTATTAGTTTGCCCCACATAGGTTTTATGACAGTCTGCACATGGAATCTCGTACACTCCCTGTTGTTCTAAAGGGATCCTCGTCTTCGGAGTCCTCAACACCGTGCTTATTTTTCTGTCTGTATTGAAAATAGTATCGATATTGTGTCTCCGTAGAATTCTTGCAATACTGTCCGTGGTCCCCTTGACATACGGTAAATAAGCCTTGGTTATTGGTGTCTCACGCTCCTCGTCTACTCGTCTCGGCCTTGACTTTAGGGCTCTTTGTATACTTCGGTCTACAAATGCGTTTTGTCTCAGAGCTGTTTTTAAACTGTCCATTTCCTGTTTGATGTTATCCTGGTCAGCTAGCCTTTGTGATCTGGTTACTAAAGTCTTGACGACGGCTTGTAGTTGGGCTGGGAGGTGATGAGAATTAGCATGAAGGTATCTGTTGGTGTGAGTTGCTTTCCTATATACCGTATGGCCAAGGGTTCCATCTTGCTTGCTATTTATGAGAACATCAAGCAATGGCAGTTGATTGTTGGCTTCAATCTCCATGGTAAATTTTATTTTGTGATGGATGCCATTAAGGTGATCTTAAAAAGTATTGAGGTGTTCCCTCCCATGAGGCCAAATCACAAATGTATCATCCACATATCGCACCACAAACTCGGTTTAAGAGTTGTTGTTCTTAATGCCAACTCCTCAAAGTTCTCCACAAAAAGGTTCGCTATAACTGGTGAGAGTGGCGATCCCATTGGAGCTCCTTCCACTTGTTTGTATCGTTGGTTCTCGTAAACAAAATAGGTGTTCATCAGATAGTGCCTTGTTAAGTCTACAAGGTGTTGAGGTGGTTTGTATTTTTCTATTATGATATCCAAGGCTTCGTCGATAGGGATGTTGGTGAAAAGGGACACTACGTCAAAACTTACAAGAAGACACTCTGGTTGTAAGACCGTTTTTCTAAGAATTTCGATGAAATGTGTCGAATTTTTTACATATGAGTCTCTCTCTGCAAACGGTTGAAGTTGTTGGGCTAGGTATTTGGCTAGGTGTTGTGTTGGGGATCCAATTGAGCTTACTATTGGCCTCAAAGGTGCACCTTCTTTATGTACTTTTGGCAACCCATAGAATTTCGGACATCTCAATGACTTTTCACGCGGAATGAGTTGCAGTTGGAGATTTTTGTCGATCCTACTTGCTTGGATTTTGGCCTTGGTTGTTTTCTCTAGATAAGTTGTTGGGTCAGTAGTAATTTGTTTATATGCTGGATCTTGTAGCAATATTTGAATTTTGTTTGAATAATCCGCTGTATCTAAAATTACAGTCGCTTTTCCTTTATCAGCAGGTAGAATGACAATGTCCTTGTTGAGGCGAAGTTGTTTCAAGGCCTCATTTTCTTCTATAGATAGGTTCCTTTTGGGTGGTTTAGACTTTCTTAGAACATGTGACACATCTTGTCTAATTATTTCAGCGGTGTTCGCATCTAATTTTGAAACTGCTGTTTCCACGCCACATATTATGCTCTCTGTTGGTATGTGAGAGGGAGCAATAGCGTAATTGAATCCCTTAGCCAACAAGCCAATCTAGAAAGTGTTCAATTGGACCGAAGATAAGTTATAAACGGTTTTATTCGTTTCCAATTGCCGTGAGGTTAGACTGTGACCGTTATTTTCCGAGACAAATACGTTTTTGGGCTTCTGTTGGAGCTTCAATTTGTTAAATTTTGCCTGTTGTTGCATTGTTGTTAACTCTGCATTCGTTTAGGCCCTAAATTCGCTAATCACATCGAATTTATCCCATATTATCGGGTGGAGTGTATTGCTTACCTGTAGGTGAATATCTAGGAGTTTAGTATTAAGAACATCCAAATCGCTTCTGACATCACGTATGGCTTCCCTAAGTAGGGCACAACTAGCTTTCCATAAGATATTCTGTGTTTTTCTGTTGTTCTTCCAGAACTTTACCGTCATGTTTTTTTTTACACAAATGAAAAGTATTCTCCCCGTAGACATTCTCTATATTAGTTTTTAAGTAAATATAGTGAATCTCCGATTTTAAGATGGGTAAAGGCTTACGAGATGCACGTTAATTTGTGATACACATAAAGTTGAGTTCTCTGTGTAGCTCTCATTTCCTGCCATAACTATCGTTATCGTTAGAAAAGTTTATCGTTATCCATTATACAAGATGGTTAAAAAATGTTATATGTAGCCCATAAGCAGTTTTATATGCTTATATATAAGTTCGTAGGCATATAGACAGCAGCATATACAGAGAAGTTAGAATATAGAGTGGAGTCGACAGAAATTGTAGTTATACAGGTTGGTTAGAAATAAGTTAGAAAGAACATCTGTTATACAAGGTGGTTTAAAAAGTGGTTATACTCCTAGGCTAGCCTTGGCAGTTACAAGTACAGAATGGTTGGAGTGTAAGTAGAGTGGAATTATAGTTTAACAGGGTGGTTCAAAAAATGTTATATTGGGTGGCCATTGGTGGATGCATATACAGGGTGGTGACGTATATGCTGGAGAATAATTATACTTTTGCAGCTTGATTTAAAAAACGTTAGAACAAAAGTGGTATATTTGAAGCCCATAGGCAGTTGCATATATAGGGTGGTTGCAATATAGGCTGGAGAATAATTGTAGTTATACAGGGTGATTAAAAAAGTTTAGAAAAAGAAACGTTTTATTGGGCACCCTGGAATATAATTATAGTTTTGCATTTTCATTTAAAAAATGTTAGATCAAAAGTGGTATATTTGTAGCCCATAGGCAGTTGCATATATAGGGTGGTGGCAATATAGGCTGGAGAAGAATTGTAGTTATGAAAGATTATTAAAAAAAGTTTAGAAAAAGAAATGATTTATTGGGCGAATAGAAATAAAATTATAGTAGATCGTTAAAAAAAGTTGGAAGATAAAATGTTATGGTTATACAGGATTGTTGGAATATCATATAGTGATATAGGGTGGTTCACAAAATTCGGTCGATAAACATATAGAGAGAGGTTGAAGTATATTATGAAGAGGAGTTATTATAAAGAGTGTCTCAATAAGTGAAAATTAATAAATTTCGTCTGAGGATAAATTTATGTACACAACATATTCAAAATCTTGAATTTGCGAGGGAAGTTCTGTTACTCAGATATTAACATATTAATATTTAAAAATAATATTATTCTAGTTACCATAGAATGATCTGCCTGATCCGCAACCTATAATAAAATCGTGACATTTCAGTTTTTTCAGTTTTATATTTTCTGATCTAATTTGACAAAAAGCTTCATTCATTAAATGACTATTTTTGACATGTTTCTGCTGTAGTTGTTCTTTAAATATTTCCAAAGGTACGCATGGTGAATGCTTTTTTTTGTTGAAGTTCACGAATTAGTGGACAATGTCATAATCAGCTTAGTAATTATATAATAATGGGTACTTCAGAGTGTAATTTATGTAGGATAATCTTGACTCCTAAAAAAATGTGCAATTAAAATTTGTATTTTTAAATAAATCGGTTTCTTAACTGTGATGGTTAAATTTGCATTTTTTTGATGTGGATTCTTCACAGTTCACATTTACCTAATTTTATTCAGGTAGGTTTATTCGTAGAAAACTGATTTCTACGAACAAATTACCAGGTCGTCCCAGTGGCTCCCCCAAATTGAAAGCATTTTGTGGACACTTTTTCTTACACAGAGTGCGTCTTCCTTTACTCAACCCTCCATAATTTCTTATTCCGTTAAAAAAACCGCTCGCACCTGACGATTTTTATAGCCCTATATATCTATTCAACCCGTCCGCGGGGGTCAACTCCAACCCCAAAATCTTAAATGGGAATAGGGGAATCGAGCGGTATCTTAATTTAAGGGTTATAAAAATCTGTTTTTCAAATTTAATGGAATATTTTTTGGATAAATAATGGTTGAACAATAAAAAGAAATGTAGATAATCCTTAATTTTTATAACAAGAGAATATTAGTTTTAACTCTGATAAATTCTTCATTGCACTCTGAAAGTTCATCCTTACAAACTGGCGGTGATGGAGACTCTAATCCACGCAATTTAATTCCTCGAAAAATTGCCAAGACAATAGCGTATTGTCGAAAATCCACTTCATGTTGCTCTTTTAAATATCGATGACTCTAGACAGCTGAAATGGCAATGCAATAATAAAATCAAAAGATATAAAACATTTAAAAAAATATATAACCGACTTCCACCTATAACTAAAAAGCTAGGAAGTAAAAAATGTAAACATTAAAAGGTGTTCATTCTGTACAAATTAATTACCTACCAATCTAATATATTTGTGAAGTCGGTGCCAAGCAACAATCAAGTTTGATGAAGTGGTAGATAAGTACGCAATGAAGGATTTTACATTTGCCTGGCACGTTGCAGAAAAGTATATGAAATCACTTAGGGATCTTCCTTAATAGATTACGTGTTAAAAAAGTATACACATCCATAAGGAGTTTTCGAAAAATCGATCACAATGTTAGTGATATTGGTCGAGTTCCATGCACGCATGTATGCATTCACAAATTTCATCACTTTACCAATAGAATTCTTTTCCAAGATTTGAAGTTTCACCAATCCGGATATATACTCTATTAAACAAGACCATATTCATTCAAAACGGTTCATCACAGAAGAAGAAATCAGGTAACATACATACAAAAATACAGTATAGTACTTCATGCTCTGTGCGAAAGATTAATTCTTATTCTGTTACTTCGTAGTACTATAAATATCAATATTATTCAGGTATATGCTCCAACAGCTGATAAAACAGGCGAAAGTAGAGTAAGAGATTTTAAATAACTCCATAAACTGTCTTACTCAATTGCATTGCAAAAATTTGCAAAGGTGGGATGGGATCGGGTCTGTGTTTTTTCGTAATAAACCACGGTTTAGTAAGAAAAATTATCCAAACTCTTACCTAGAAGACTGTACATCTGGAAATATGCATTCAACAGTAAGCATAATATTGTTTGTATCATTTATCCAAAGATTTAGAAACCTCACCATCAGAGTTACAGCAATGCTTGTTAATATTGATTCAGACCACAATCACAATGTGTCAACAGCTCATTAAACATTGCCACAACCAAGTGAAAATGTAAAGAAAACTTTAGATCCAAAACTCACACAAACACACGCAATCATGAACGCCGTGTTAAAGCAAACTCAATATAGGAAAAATTTATTGACGATAGTGAAAAAAGTGATTTATATACCTACTCGTGAATATTGCTTACAAATTGCGATGGTACTTAATCGTACAGAAAATGAATAAATTAAAAAACAAAAAAACGTACTTCAAAAAAGGAAATGAACTAAAAAGCAAAAAATATTTTTTCAGCAACAGTTAAATACTTGCCAAGTTGTCACTTCAACATTTTCCATTACTGTTAGTTCTTCTCCAGGCGCGTAAACGGGAACATTATCAAGTAGCAGTAAAAACTTTTGAAGTAGATTATGATCTTTCAACGATGTTCTTACTTCTGGCACAAAGAATTCATCTATACACTTATTGAAAAGGTCTTTTGTTATTCATGCATTTTTGTCCATAATAGTGTACAAGTAAATCAGTGTTGTTCAATGTTCTTTGATTTTCATCTTTTGCGTGCCTGAAGCATTAGCAGAAAAAGTATGGTTATTTAGCAGAAAAAAAGTATGGTTATATATTCTTTCCCCATATGAAGTCGCGGTATATCTTTCTCATTAGATGAGACATAGGTTTTGCTAGGTATAACGCGCTGCAAAAGCGAATTGTATACCGGTGAAAGTCAATGATGCAAATCTTGGTAGCTACAAAATCGACTTTTTTGTCATCTCCTTGTAAAAGACTTTGCTTTCATAGCTAATTTGGAGCCAAAAATAGAAGTATTCCTGTTTGTTTCTTGAGGAAACTACAATGAAGAAGGCTTCTTCAACCTCAGGTTTTTCAAGAATGTCTACCGCTTGCATACCCCACTGTCAATTTATGACGCAAACTTTTGAATGTTCTCGCGGTTCTTCTTTATATCATAAATTATGGAACTCCTAATTTATTATAATTTAGGCGGTGCAGAATGTCGTTTTTTTTTGTTGTTGTTTTGTGCATTCGTGTTAGGTTGTCGAAGACATTAAAAGTACTTGTTGCGACACTTGCAGATATTGGTTTTGCGATTCGAAACAGAATTACCGCAAGTCAACTGTATCATGCATTCAATAATAGCCAATCTGATTAATCAAATTTAATTAATATTATGTATTGTTTGTATAATGTATATTATAGGCATATAATGAAAACCACTTTTATGCTTTAACCACTGCCTTGCCTATATTGCCGCCGCGCATCAACTCAACAAAAGCTCTTGGCATATTTTCAAAACCTTCCGTTATAGTTTCCTTAAATTTTATTTTCCCTTCTTGAATCCATTTCATATTCTGTTCGATTCCTTCCATCCATCTGTCAGCCCACCTGGTCACCTTGAACCCCTCAAATCGTAACTCCTTGAATATCATCACTTTTTGATTAATACTTTCTGCAAAAGGAAATAATTAGATTAGTAGTTGGCTAAAACTATTGTACAAAAATTCTGAATGATGATATTACTTGCACAAAAACTAAAATAAAAAATTTACATTATTCACGGATTAAAAACTTTAGGGTTAAATTAATTCTGTGTCTGCGCACAAAACATAGATCTCGACCTATACACCAGTCAATACAGATTTTTAAGTTACATAAAATTCAGCAGCAAACCGCATAAGCTGTAACTTAAATAATAACTAGTCTGAAGTTGGCAGACAATGTAACTCGTTCTCTATGAATTTTCTTTTGTTCCACTGCTCTTCCTTGTGAATTGCTCTAGCCTGGTCCCAGTTGATATTATGGTGTTTGGTCCATGCGTGATTCGCTAGCCCAGACTTCGTTACCTCTGCCCTTTGAGTAGCTGTGCTGTGTTCCTTAATCCTGGTGTCGAGCGGTCGCTGTGTCTCTCTCACACGGTATGCTGTATATACAGTTATTTGGTATTGCTGGTGCGTCGGACCTCGTTCTTGTTATCATGCTCCTCAATGTGTCGTGGTTTTGAAGATCATTCTGATCCCATAGCTGTGTGCAATTCTTCTAAGTTTCTCCGACTAGCCTTTAGTATACGGTAATAGTAGAGTTGCTACCGCGGTGTCCTCTTCCTGCCTAGGTGGTTTGTCCAGCTCTTCAAACACCTTGGTAATGATCGTTTCCGGATATCCGTTCGCCAAAAGGTCTTCTCTAAGTTTCACTTGTTCTTCTTTGAGGGCTTCTGGTGTGCTGCAGATATTTTTGGCTCTATGGATTAGTGTTTTGATGATGCCAGTTTTCGTTGCTGATGGGTGGTTGGAATTGAAATGAAGGTATAATCCTGTATGAGTAGCCTTCCTGTAAACTGTTGTTTGGATTCCGGTCCTAGTCGTTTGACACTTTACATCAAGGAATGGTAGGCACCCACTCTCTTCCATCTCCATGTTGAATCTAATGGATGGTTGGGATTGGTTCAGTTGCTCCAGGAATGCCTGTAGTTCTATCTCTCCATGTTGCCAAATAATAAAGGTGTCATCGATATACCTCAACCATAGCTTAGGCTGCTTCTCGAAACTCCTCAGTGCATGTTCTTCGAACCATTCCATCTAAATGTTGGTAATGGTTGGTGATAACGGGGAACCCATAGGCAATCCATCTTCTTGCATGAAGAACCGGTCCTTCTCCTGAAAGTAGCAGGTCTTGAGTCTGTCTGTCTATTGGCAGCTCCGTCCTCTCTATCAGGATTTCGTCTTCAGTAAGTTTCTTTCTCACTATGTTGAGAGATTCGTCTAGTGGTACGTTCGTGAAAAGGTTTTCAACGTCGAAACTTACTAATCGATGTTCTGGCCCAAGTTTCATGGATCCGATGATTTCGATAAAGTGCTTTGAGTCCTTGACGTGCGATGATGTGTTGCCCTCCAAAGGTTGAATGATCGGTAGAAGGAAATAATAACTAATAAGACATAATTGACATAATATTAACAGCAAACTCGTAGAAGTAAATTATTTTAGCCTTAAAAACCATCAAAAATAATCGTTTTTTGTTTATACTGTAAAAAATATATAATTTGTTCATAATGCCGTCAATAGAAAAATTGTAGAGAATCACAAAATCTTCACAATGAATGTTTATAAATTGTGATCGCAGCATTTTTCATAAAGAAAAGCTGAAACAAAAACGATTAAAAGTGAGTGATTTTATAAAATTCAAAACTTGGTTGTAATAACACCTGGAAACTTAATCTGCCTCCTAATGATAGCTTATAACGTTGAGATTAATAACCCTGAAGATCGATGCTGTATGTTAAATAGATATTACAGAATTGCAATTTAAAGAATTTGTAGAAATATTTTGCAGACCGTATCGTATTAACCACGAAAGTTCGATAGCGATATGCAAAATATCTTTTGAAAGCTCATAAAAACACTTCTCGGATTTTTGTGACAGTGCCGTAAAATATATTAACACTGCTTTCGAAAATTGGCTTAAGCGATGGACCCTTCTCTTCCGATCTCTTGACAGTGGCGGATCCATTTAGTGGAAAAAAGTAATTTAATTAATATCAGTAAACTGTATACAGGTAACCATTACTGCATAAACCAATGGAAAAATAGGTCAATATGGACATGTAATAGTTATGTAAATAAAAACGTAATAAACTGATGAACAAAAACGTATGTATAATACTACAATTTACCATACATTTCATTTCCTGCCCCACCTCAAAAAAATTCTAGATCCCTCCATCTGCCTTGACAGTTATTGACAATGCACCGCTGGCTGACTCGCATATTCGTACATTTAATGCAATATTTAATATGATTTTAAACCAGTTTTTCGGCATTATTGCGAAAATCCAAGATTGACAAATTGAATTAGAATTTATCAACTTTCAAAATATCATTAGTATATCCCGGTCAGATTAGTCTCATTAATACGGTGGAATGTACAAAATATCTCTCTAAATTTCTAATTCTCTACAACTTTTCTGTAGACGGCATTATGATTCACTCACTACTTTTCATTATATAAGCAAAAAACAAAAGAAGTTCGTATTTTTACGGGTTTTTATTATTTATATAGTTTTTTACTAGGAGTTTTAAGCAATTATTCTCTCTAAAGTGTTATTGACGTGATGATAAAAGCGAATTGCAGTTGAATTTTATATCCGACAATGAGTTCAATTTTGCTCTATAAACTGGTGTACTAATTTGACAAACGCACGATTAATAATAAAAATTACTAACGAAAAAACCAATCTAGTCTCAGAAGGAGTAACGAAATGACATGTAAGGCGAAAAATGTGACTCGATGGCAATAAAATTATGATGCATATGTACATATACAGGGTGTCTCATATATGAAGGGATAACATTGCTACCGAAGAAATGGTAAGAAATACAAACACCATTAAATGGAGAAAAAGTTGGGTATTTTAGAGCCCATTTGACTACCTAAAGCAAAAATACGCTATCACTTACCGTTCTCAAGTTATACGAAGAAAACCAAAAATGTAATGTTTTGTTTTTGCGTCTACTACTTTTATTTCAAAGAATATCAAATAAATTAAAGGAAATTTTTTTGACACACTTTTACATAATAGTCATCAAATCTTCACTGCTACGTTTCCTTTCTTCTGGGCCATCATTTTTTTTTAATACGGACATGGCTCTTTTTTGTTAGAATATCGATAAAGCATTGTTAAGTTTTATACGACGTCTTGAGCGAAAAAATCATCATCAAGGTAAACATTTTTAATACAGTCCTGCTTATAGCCCACATAGTACAATTTTTATTTTTTGCAAGGCAAGAAAGTGATGTTTTTGGAAAAATCTAAAATTTCAAATAATTTCATGTTTCGTTTTTTTGGAAATTAAGTAACAATTGGTGAAATCAGTAGAACAAAGATTCTCGTTGATGACTTCTTATAGTTAAAACATGTGCTTATGAAAGTTGTAGGTATGTCAACTGACATCGTGAAAGTATTAGAATATTGTTTGTTGCTGTGCAAATTACAAAAAAATGACAATTGAAACCAGGTGCTTATTGTTGAGAAATTATGTAAGTTTGTTCTCTAGTATTTTTTTAACTTTAAAAATTACGCCATTTTATAGGCCTGTGGGAGAATAAATTTAATGATCCAGAATATACAAGTCATAAATGAGCTATTCACAAACGCGCATTCACCAAACTCTTCGCCGCTGTAAAATCAATTATGCCACATTATACTCTTTCTTCTAAATTGAATTGTTATTAACATTGTTTACGTTAATTCAACATATAAAGAGGTATCTATTTAATAATATATCAAGCACTTATTGCTTTTCCGCCTTCTTCTTAGTCGCATTATCATGTCTGGGAAATCGTGATCTCATGAAATCCGGTACATCTATTTATTTCAGTTTTCCATGTTTGTGGGTTGATTGCTTTTCCTTAGAAGTAATTAATTATTGCATAAATTATGCTTTCTGCTATTTGCAAAGCAACAAAAGAAAATGTATCTATTGAATTCCACAGACCTTGCTATTACCTAGACTTTTTGTATTCACATGTTTCCATTACAATTTATAGTTTAGACGCAATCAAGTTTATGAACTGGACTAGATTCTGGGTAAAAACCTCGTCTAAATTTATGAAGTGCTAGACGTTTCGACTCCTACTGTGGAGCCATTATCAAGATACAAAATTAAAAAGAAAAAGAAAATAACGAAAATCAGTTTGTAGATTGAACTCGAGGAACTGTTCAGTTATCTAGTGAAACTTGGGGAGCAGGCAAATTGAGTCCCCGATTTCGATTTAGACTCTAAATTCTTTTAAATAAGTCCTTTAGTGAGACTTGTGGAGTAGGAAGATTGAGACTCCGAATTCAATCTAAACCTGTTTTTCTAAATCAGTCCTTTAGTGAGACGTGGGACGTAGGCAGATTGAGACCTCAAGTACAATGTGAACTTAGCACTAACCAAATTCAAGAGGGAACGCTTATTAAAAACACCCAACAAGACTTGCAAAGAGCAAGATATTCAAACACCGTAAGTACCAAAGGTTGCATTATAAAACCACCCACCTTTGACAGTAGTTCACCTTGATCTATGTAGAAACGACACGAGTAGCTGCAATTAACCTGGTGAAGGTCTAAGGTCTATAACACTTTGAAGCACACATTAGCGATAACTATACATACCAGATAATATTAAAGGCTTATTCACTGTTAAAAATTGTCTAAATGGTTTTAGAGATGTCAAGGTTCTTAGTGGTATAAAGAATAATAATGAACTCTGAGACTTGCTTTGGAAATAGAGACTATCTGTCCAGAATAAGCAAAATAATTGAGATAAGGCAGAAGCGAGGAACCAGAGATGTTTGTTTCGTTATAAACGTGAAAGATATTTCCAATGTGATTGTACAGTGATCCTAAATAGATCATCAGTCTGAATTGATCAACACAATTTTACCACCACTCACTATACGACAGCCCCCAAGACAGTATTCATCCGTCGATGTTGTTGAAATAGCAGCACCGAATAACATTTATCAATTGTTTGCGTCTATTTTAATTGAAATATATAATTTATAGTTACCTTTTGAAACATCCCCGTTATAAGAAGAAATCACTCCGCATATAGAAACGCGTCCGTACAACTTCATATTCTGAACTACAGCTGCACTGACATCTCCACCAACCTAGAATAACAGAAACGATTGCAAACTAGTATATTAAGAAGTTTTGGTATTGTTGCTTATTGCGAATAGTTTACGCACAACTGGTCACGAGTTGTGCCACCCTCAAAAACCAAAATACAACTATAGTTTAATAATTGCAATTGTGTGAGCAAAACGATTCATCTGTTGGATTGAGACAAAGGTTTGTCAAGTCTCCAAAAGTTATTATAACTAAACAGAATTAGCTCCGACATCCCATAGGGCTCTCAGTTGTAGGATATGCAAGAATATAACGTGGGTTAATGACATTCACATTCCCCAATAAGATATGTATGAACTATATAGGAAAACAATACTCTAAGGTTATATATTGGTATAAACTCCGTGGGTTCAATTAATTAATTTTAAAAACTAATATTCACTTTCTAGAACTTTTATTCACACCAAATATTCTCAACAGCTGGTTCTAATACAATAACATCGAAACCATAACAATAGATAAGCTGAACGCACTAAACTAACAAAATACGGAAATTAATATCGCTTTAAATAGCGCACGCCGAATTTTCTGGTCTTTGTTCGCACAGCCTCCAGATACATAGTTTTTTCCCCATTCGAACCTTCTAGTTCTTCTTTTTTTTACTACCCCAGCGATGGATGTTTAATTGGAATGACTAATGCTTTACGTTGTTTTCGCCAGGGACGGAGTGGGATAAATTTTATAACAATATTAGTATCTATTTTAACATTTATAAAAAAATATGACTTTAACTGTGCATTTGAAAAAAATTAAAAAAAAAATTACTTAATACCAGAGAGCTGACGTTAATGAAAGCCTGACTTACATGATGATGATACCAAATATAAAACAAATAAAAATATATATATATATATATATATATATATATATATATTACTAACGTTGCACAAATCATAAATTCTGATAAAGCATCCAAGCGAGAAAAAACTTTCTTATAAAATTAGCCAGTTATTATTGTTAATATTAAACAGTCTACATTAGTAAACACTATAATCAAATCACCACGTATTCTTAAGTATTACAGTAGTATTGACAACCTTTGATCATAATCTTTTACATGGTGCGAAGTAAGTAAGTTTTTATTTTGATTAATTTGGAGTCAATTTCGTATTAAACGGTCATAAAGTCCAGTGAAATGGCAGAAAATATTCCATTAGTGTATAGAATCGAAAAATCGTTATACCGGCGATCTTTTCTATATGATATACGATTGTATGGGTGGGTGTGTGCGTGCTTGCATGCATGTGATATTGGGTAGTATATAAGCAGTTGCATATTTAGGATGGTTGAAATATAAGGTGGCATTGTATTATAGTTGTACAGGGTGGTTCAAAAATATTTTATTGGGTGGCATATAAGTAGTTGTGTTTACAAAGTGGTTGAAATATGAGTGGATTAAAGCTATTGTAATATAGAGTAGATCAAAAAACGTTAAAAAAGGTTATATAAGTATATGCAGTAAGAATTTTTGCGTTATAGAACGGAGTATAATTACAGTTATACGGAAGGGTTTAAAATATGTTAGAAACAGTTGAATTTACCGGATATTTGAAATATAAGGTTGAGTGAAATTACAGTTATACAGGGTCGTTGTAAAAAGTTATATAGTGTGGAACATAAGTAGTTGCTTATTCAAGTTGTTTGAAGTAAGGGTGGAGTAGAATTATTTTTATTCAGGGTCTATCAAAAATTTGTTATTTGGGCATAAGCAGTTAGCATATTTGATTTATTGGGCAGGGTATAATATAGTTATAGAAGCAGTTGCATATATATATATATATATATATAAATAAATGGTTGGGTCAAAAAATTGTTATAAAATGTGGTTCAAAAGTGTAAAAAACTTTGAGCAGTTGCATAACTAGAATACTTGACATATGGCGCGGAGTAAAATTATAGGTATACAGGTATAATTTAAACAATAGAAAAATAGAAAAAATTAATAGTGTGGAAAGGATTTATACTTAATATATAATCAACAACTTATGACATCATGCAAAAATTTGTTGACGTCTGCATATTTATTAATACTGAATGCCAAGGGCGAAAATCGTATTGGTGTTCAGAAATAATTCCCGATTTCTTTGATGATGATCCGTTCTGGAATGTTTCTTAACAAGATGAAATAAACCACGTCTGTAGTTTTCAACGAGGAACTCATTTTAATTTTTTGTATTTCCCTAAACAAGAAAATTGAACGGTGAAAAAAGATATATAATCGTTGATAAACAAAATTTTTCACGTTTTGAGCTACAGATATCAGTAAGCAAACTACTAAACTTACGTTGTCAAAATAGCAGTCAATGCCGTCTGGAGCCAGTTCTGCAAGTTTCTTCCCTACATCATCAGTTTTATAATTTATAAAGTGATCAAAACCTAAATCTTCTGTGATCCATTTGCCCTTTTCATCTGTTCCCGCTATTCCGATTACTTTCAGTCCTTTTATTTTTCCTATCTGCCCCACCAAACTGCCGACGGCTCCTGCCGCTCCCGAAACAACAAGAGTTTCACCAGCTTTCGGGTGGAGTATTTCCAGAAATCCAAAATAGGCTGAATTTCTAGAAAAAAATTTGCTTGAAAATTTTAAATGGTTAACTAATTTTTCTTATAACGTATTTCTTGATTTATTTTGAAATAGACAGGAATGTATTGATCTTACAATCTAATGATTATCTGGTAATTCGGTACATCACAATTCTCTTGTTATTATTGAGTGTTGATTTTTTAGCTTGCGTTGTCTGTGAAAAACTTCTTGTAAACAAAAACATTAATACAAGGAATCAGGTTGTGATCAATATTCCCACTTTACAGACTTGAATGGAAAAAATGAGTAGTCAACAGCCTCAAGCTTTCTCGAAATTCATAAATGATAAGAAAAAAATCGCATTTATTACCAAAAGCAAGTTCATCATGTCGTCAAAAAAGCATTTAAAATTCTACGGTTCATAATTCCTGTAAGTTTAATAGAATAAGCACATTAATAAAACTTTTTATGATTTCGACTGAAGTTGCAGTAAGTTGTTTATGAAACAATGTATATCACCAGGATAGAAAAATCTTTAAGCTTTGAAAGGTTTCAAAAAATCATTGTTTTAAACACTCAATGCATGTTTCGGCTTATTAGGGCCTTATCAAGAGTACATGTTATACAAAGTTACATTTCAAACGTAACATTCAGGTAAACAATATTACAGGATGTACTAATAGTAAAATTATAATTGTGGGTTTTCCCCAGGTATTCGGTACCCATAAGACATCAATTTATCTATAATCGAGGTGCTAATAAAATCAGCTGGTGGTTTTTTAACTCTTCCGTAAGAAGTGTCGTCGAATATACTGCAATTGTTTGGTCTCCCATTTATGAGATTCACAAAAATCAAATTGTAAAAGTCCAAAAAAGGTTTTTAAGGTTTATTTCTAATAAAACATATGGTGAACATTTGTTTAGTTTACCATATTCAACTTTAATTAATGATTTTAAATTTAAAAACCTGGAAAGTAGATGGAAAACTGCATCGGTTCTGTTTTTATATAAATTAATAAAAAATTCTTGGTAGAATCTCTTGGTTGGTACCACAATATTTTAATAGAAATCATAAACTAGTTTTTGTTGCGATGGGCTAACTTTGGAGGGTTCGCTCCATTAAATAGAATTTGTATTTTTTGTAATGAGTTAGGAGATGCGGATATTTGGGCGAAAGAACCAGGTAGTTTGAAAGGAAAATTATCGCATTATTTTAAATTATTTTTGATTGTAGTTATTGTATTATATTTTAGTTGGTAATAAATCATGAAATCCTTGATCTGTTTGCTGATTCCTTATCAAAAGTATATAATGAGATTAGGGTAAATGCAATCCAGCTTATTTCTTAATGCATTCCACATTTACCTCGTCAAAACATTTATATCAACTATTCAGTTTATCTTTATCGCCTGGGCAATTTTCAGACTATTTAAAAAAGAGTTTTTTAAAACCTATTCATAAAATAGGAAGCAAGACAAATAGCATGGATTCTGTCAAGGCAAATCATCCAGTACAAATTTAATTTTTTATAAAAGTTTTATCGTCCGTCTAGTCGCTTGAGTCACGTATTTGACTCTATTTATGCCGATTTTTCAAAGCTTTTGACAGAGTAAATCATGAAGTCTTAGTTGCTAAACTCCAAGTATATGGATTTAATCAGAGGATGTTAAATAGGGTCGGTAGTTACTATGTGATCGATAGCACAATGCCTTAAATATGGCGGTGCTATTTCGAACCAATTACTGTATCATCTGGGGTACTACAGCAATCACATCTTGGTCCATTGTTATTTAACTTATTTGTTAATCACCTAGCTAGCGTAATTAGACATAGTAATTCTGCTGATGATTTAAAAATATTATCGGCATAAATCATTGCCCTATTACAATTAGACTTGAACAACTTATGTCGTTGGTGTAATATAAAAGCTCTCACTTAATAAATTCTCTCAATTCACATTTACGCGAAGAAATTTTATTTGAAGACGCGAGATGTAAAGACCGACATCTAGGATTTTCGGGGAAACTAGCACATAGAGGATCCGAATCTGGAGCCGTTAAAAGCGCCGATAAAGCGTGCTAACGAATTGTTTGTGGTACCCATTCATAGTACAAATTACGGTCAGAACGAAATAATCAACAGGTTGCTATAGACCGAGAGATCGGAGTTAGAAGTTCAACTACTATTTTCTGAGTCCTGCCTCCTCGAGTACTGAAAGATTATATGGGGTACTTACAGTTCGTGAAAAAATCCTTGGGTTTCCTAGGGAATTTTCCTGTGAAAATTAGATTTTCCAAAAAAAAGTAGGTGCTGTGACGACTGAGTACTGCCTTGTTAAAACGATAGATTACCATCAATTTTAGAAAGAAAAAATTTTTGGAAGGAGGGTAGTAATGGATCAATGGGTTGAAATCGATATATTAACATTTAGGGAAAATGTTTAATTCTTGAATGATTTGCTGGGTCTTGCCAACCATAATAATCAAAAACTGTTATCTTAAAATGATAAAAAAATGGCATTACGCCCGCTAGGAACATTTCTGGAAAAACAGAATAAAGGTGAAAATGTTCAGCATAATTTTCCAATTTTTTTGTTTGAATTGTAAGTATCTCATATAACCTTCCAGTACTCCAGAAGGCAGGACTCCGAAAATCGGGGTTGAACTTCTAATTCAGGTCTCCAGGTCTATTAGTAAACAGTGTCCACGGTCAGGTTGATGTATTCCATGTGAAATTGTCTAAGCTTAAACAATGTATTAAATTTATTCCTATGTAATTTATTGTAATGTATTAACAATTTTTAAAATATCCTTTTGTAAAAATACTAATACTGGTATATCTGTTTGGCTACAATTTAATAGTTTAAAGATCATTACGTTTGTATTAATATTTTTTTTCTATAATCTGTCTAATGTTTTTAGTATAAGTTAGTTATTTGTATTTGCAAAATGGGTTTCGACCTGTAAATAAATAAATAAGTAAATTCATAAATGCTCACCCTGGCATGCCCAGTACTCCCAAGCCAAGCGATACTGGTAAATTTCCAATATCCGGAAGCAAGTAAGGTTTTATTGTTACAAGAATGTCGTGTATGGTTCCTTTGAAAATCGTGTGTGATCTCCAACCAAATGAGCCAACAACATATCTTCCTATGGGGAAGTCTTTATTCTTACTTTCTGTTATTCTGAAATTTAGGGCACAATAATGTAAACTCCTAAGGCAGGCTTAGTTAAATGAAAAATCGGAATAAAAATAAGGTAGAAAAAAGCTTTCAAACAATTCTTTCACGCTTCCTTGATATTTTTTTTTCAAATTTCATTATTTACCTGGCAACTTGTGATCCAACGTGTGGTTGGCCTACTTTTTGGAATAAAGCATAAACTCTCATGTACGGGTCAACACTTAAAAAAACTGCTTCTGCCAAAAATTCTGTAAATATTAATACTATTAATTATAGAATCACTCAGGTCGTAAAGTCGTATAACCGTTTAAATAAAGCCTAAGCTTTATAAAAAATATTCAAATTCCAGGAATCACTTCCCTTTTTTCATCTTGTACCAATCCAGTACTTTTGTTTTCTTTTTCGTTTCACTAAAAATTATACATTGTATGCCGCAATTGCTATCCCTAATCTATACTATTATAAAATTTTAAGTTTGTTTGTTTGTTTGTTTGTTTGTTCGGGCATCACATAAGAACAACACAACTGAGTTTGCTGAATCTTTTTTTGTTGCGAAACCTATAGTTTGACTTAAAATCTGGTATACATTTTATCTCCCTACATTGACAGAAACGGTAGATATAGCGAAAAAACTTCTACCATCTTGGGTTATACAGCATTACTCTATTGGTTCCAGCGAACGCACCAAATATTAGATAGTTGCATCAGCTTAGGTTTTATTCAAAATTCGGAATATTCCAATGTAAGATGTTTCGTTTTAAATAAAATCAACTGATATATGAGCAAAATTTTACAGGGTGTTCTTATATATAGAACACCTAGAGCGGAGTAGAATTACATGGATTTAAAAAATATTTAAAAAAGGTGATACTAGGTGGACATTAGGCAGCTGCATATATTCAATGTGGTTGAAATAAGTGGAATTAGTTATACGGGGTGTTTGAAAAGAGTTGAACTGAGCGGGCCATAAATAATTGCATATACCAGAATGGATATTAATATAGGGGGGATTACAAAATGTTGTAATCTTTTGCTCATAAATAGTTGCATATAAACGTGGTTGAAATATGGGTAAAAAATTTATACCTGGTAGATAAAACAATCTTAGAAAAAATGTGTAATGTAAGCAGTTAAGATATTTGAATTATCTTCTTGATGTAGTTGAAAAACTGTTGGAAGAAGTTGTTTATAAAGTGTTGTTGAAATATAAGATGGAGTGGAATTATAGTTTATGGAGTGGCTAAAAAAATTGTTTAATATCCACAAGTAGTTGCTTATATAGAATGCTTGAAATATGTCACGGAGTATAACTACAGTTATACAGGTGGGTTTAAAAAATATTACAAAGAAATGTTATGATCTACAAGTTGTATCATATACAGTACGGTTGAAATATAGGGTGGAGTAGAATTCTAAGATTAAAAGATGGTACAAAAATGTTATATTGAGTGGCGCAAAAGTAGTTATATATACAACGTTATACGATAGGGTAAAGTAGAATTATAATTATACAGGGTGGGTAAAAAATTGGTAGGAAAATGTTGTTTTATAGGGTAGAACATTAGCAGTTGCATATATTGAGTACCTGAAATATGAAGCGCAGTAAAGTTATAGTTACAGAGTGTGATTTAAACAAGGTTAGAAAAAGTTTCAAATGAACGGTAGCTCATAATCAGTTGCACAGGTAGCATAATTGAAATATAGAATGGATTAGAAGTATAGTAAGGTAATTAAAAAACGGTATATTGGATTAAACAATAAGCAGCAGCATATACAGGGTCGTTGTAATACAGGTTGAAGTACAGATATACAAATAAAAAAATTGAACAATATTGTTATATAGGGTGCCTCATAAGCAGCTGAAATTTTGGTGAAATATATTGGGAATTGATGGATTTATATTTCTAGGTAAACGTTGTGGGCCAAAGAATGTTATACTGGGTGGCCGATAATTAGTTGCAAATACAAGATATTTGAAATAGAGAGAGGAGTAGAGTTATAGTTAAACAGAGGCGATAAAAATATGTTCGAAATATTTTGTAGGATAGTACATGAGCTGTTGCATATATGCAATATCTAAAATGTGTCCCGAAGAAAAATTATAGTTATATAGTTTGATTAAAACAATTTTAGAAAAAGTTGCATATAAGGGGTGTTTGAAATAATAGCTTAACACTTTATATTTTCCAGGGTGTTTTCTAAGATATTAGAAAAATAATTATATTGCGTAGTCTATAACCAGTTGCATGTATAAGATAGTTGGAATATAGAGTGAAGCAGAGTTATAGTTAAGTGTTTTAAAAAATGTTATATTTGGTGGTCCCTAAACAGATGCATATACATACAGGGTAGTTGAAATATTTTGTAGCGAAAATTATGGTTATAAGGGATGGCGCAAAAACTGATATACTAATAAAGTATAATAGTTGACTAATTGTCTCCAGTATAAACAGGATGTTTTAAATATAGATGGAAGTAGAGTTGTAGGTATACAAGGCAGTTCAATAAAAACAATTTTTATATAGGGTGGCCAATAAACAACTTTAGCTTGTGTGAAATATGTTGGGGATTGGTGGATTTATATTTATACACGGTGGTACATATAATACTGGGTGGCAAATTAGAAGTTGCATATACAATAGTTGACATAGAGGGAGAGTAAAATTATAGTTATACAGTGTGATGAAAAGAATGCTAGAAAAAGTCGCATGTAAGAGGGGGTTAAAATATAATGTGTAGACAAATTATACTTTCCAGGGTAGCTCAAAAAATATCTGAAAAATTGGATGGATAAGATGGTTGAAAAATATATTAGTGCAGAGTGATAGTTAAGTGTTTAAAAAAATGTTATATTTGGTAGTCTTTAAACAAAGCATATACAAGGTGTAGAGAAAAATTATGATTATACAGGATGGTTCGAAAACGTATGGACAAATAAGATATAATGGTTGACTAATTGGCAGCAGTGTAAACATGATGGTTTAAATAATGGAAGTAGATTTATAATTATAAAAGGCAGTTAAAAAATTAGTATTATATAGGGCGATTAATAAATAGTTGCAGTTTTGGAGAATTATGTTGGGGATTGGTGAATTTATAGTTATACAGAGTGGTACAAAAAATGTTATAACAGATAGTTGTATATACAAGGTGGTTGAAATCGAGGCCGGAGTAGAATTATAGTTTTACAGGGTGGATCAAAAAATGTTTTATATAGGATATATCATGAACACTTGCATTCTACTGTGTGGAATACCTAAAATATGGGGCGAAGCAAAATAATATTGATACAATGTGAGAAAAAGTTGCCTATAAAGGGTGGTTAAAACATAGGATGAACAAAATTTTTACTTTACAAGGTGGCTCAAACATTTTCAGAAACAATTGTTATGTAGCATAGACCATAAGCAGTTGCCTAACTAATATATAGATTGGACTAAAGGTATAGTTAGGTGTTTAAAAAATGTTATATGTGGTGACAAATAAACACTAGCATATACAGGATGGTTGGACTAAAGCGTAAAGTAGAGTTACAGTTATAGAAGGAGGTTAAAAAAATGTCTAATAAAACTGTTATATAGTGTGCCCCATAAGCTCTTACAGTTTGCGTGCAATATATTCGGGATTGATTCATTTATTATTACGTAGGGTGGTTCACAAATTAGAACAAGTTGTTATAAGGATACTCCATGTTTCATAAGCTATTTCTTTTTGCACAGAATTGCACATTTCATGCGCCGGTGAAACCGCGGGTACCGACTAGTTACCCATATTTCTGTATTCTGTTGTACTCAAGAAGATTCATGCAAATACTGACAATTTTATTTCTTCTTCTGCAAGCGCAGACGATTCATGAACTGCCTCTTTAGTTGATAAGTGGGAGTAGCCTTTGAGAAAATGACTGCTGCATTTCTCACTTCTCACCAGTTTTAGATATCTCGAAGCCATGAAAGTTGTTTAGAGAGGAATTTGCCCTTTAGAAGTAACCTTAATATCATATTTATTATTTCGGAGTACATAACCCAAATATAAGACTTTAGTTGCTTCATAATTTGAACTAGTTGTTATTCGATCCATCCAGGGATTATTATGAGCCTACAAATAGTCCACATTTCAAACGCCTTAATGCCATTCAGTGATTTTATGTTCAGTAACCATGTTTCAGCTCCGTATTGTATTGTGGGATATATATATATAACATTTTAATATTTGTAGTCTCAAGTATGAGGATATTTCTCCACAACATAAATATTGCTGAAAATTGACAAATGTTTTTGCTATTGCTATTCTTGTTTGATTTCCTATCTAGGTTATCAATTATTGTACAACCAAGATATTTCAATTTATTTACTCTCTCTATAGGATTACTATCAACTAGTTTTTGGACTTGATTGTGTTGTTGTCTGCCAGTTACCATAAATTTTGTTTTTGTGATGTAAATTGGTAGACCAAAGTATTTATTTGCTAGAATCTCTGTATAATCAGCAGATGTAATGTTATTTATTGGTGTTCCGTTTATTTTTATTCTTTCTGTTTTGGTACTATAGGAGTGATTAGAATATCTGTTCCACGTATATTTTGAAAAGACAATATACATGCATGTCTTTCATCAGTTGTTATTTGTAATTACTGGTTTACATTATGCTGTTAATATGGAGTTTAGAAAAGTGATTCCAGTAAAGACGAATCAATGTATGGTCGCTAGAGTCATGTTTGCTATTATTTTTGGTATTGCCATGAAAGTCGATATATAAGCCACTCAGTATTATTCCAGTATTATAGATTTCGTTGGAACAGTTGACATCGATATTTCGGGTCTAGTATGGACAATTTCTTGTCCTAGGGCTTTTCCATTTTTTAGATTTTTAAGAGCATATTCGACTTCTGATGGGAGTATTGGTGGTCCGATTTGGTTTGGAAAATGATGCAAGTCTAGTATTGCTTGTGTGCATCTTGGTAAATGTCTTTTATTTATTTTTCCCTGGCGAATTGAAGTTCTTCACTATTATTTATAATTAATTTCCAATAAATTGTTGAGGAAGTCTTGAATTATTTTGCCTGTCCATTGGGGTTTTCCAAACAGATAAGTATAACACAATATACAATACACTATTTATATACAGGAATACTGGTTGATCATTTTAAGACATTTCTTTCTCCCAGAACAACTGTGAGGAAGAATTTCTGTCCTGACAGTCAGTAATCCGCGCAATTTTACGAAATTGCGCGGATTACACTTTATTCTCCAAATACGATTTTAAATACTTATCTGTTTCAGGAAAAAATTTTGAGGAGATAAAACCCCAATGAGCATGCAAAATTCTTCACATTAGTTATTATTATATTACTGGGTCTTATTCAATTTATAGTTCTGTTTTTAAAGCTTCCTGAGATTTTTACTTTTTTTGTGAAAATTATGTATATCGTGACTTGAATTTAATCTTTCTGCTTCCCAACATTGTTCTTCTAGTATTTTTCCTTTGCCTGTTTTATTTAGTTTCTAATATCTCTATCTATAATGTTGCACGTACTGGTAACCTTGTTGTTTTCAATCTTAGTAAAGCGTCTTTCTTCCATGATTTCCGCTGTCATCCAATATTTTCTCGCTTCTCGTTTAGTGTGTTCTATTATTTTTTTTGTCACATGTACAGTTCTCAACTAAAACCTTATTCTTAGTTTGTAAATAGAATTTTCGGATACTAAATACCGTCAATAGGTTTCATTTTCTTAGATATACATCATAAATCAGAAACAATGTCATTTCGATGTATTTCAACACTTTTATTATTTGGCGCTAACAAGTATGATTACTTTAAATATTAATATTCATACTATTTTTATATGGAATGGCGTTATTAAAAACAAACTCAAACTGGAATAATTTATAATTATAAGAAGGTTAACAACTGATAACTTATGCACTGCAAATACAGCTTTTACAATCATATTGAAAGTATTGATATGCAGACATAGTTTTGCAAAATTATGTTTTATTAGGGTTCCGGTAATCCGTCGCCCGCCAGGGGAGGATGAGGGTTATTGAAAGATACAAACTGAAAATGCTTTCATTGAGCGATATACAGAGTGATATTTAAGTTGCATTTGTTAAACAAAACACCCTGTATATTAAAACACCTTTGATCTTCTCAGTTCATTTTAGTATGCTTTTATGTATCAGACATGGTACCTAAAACTCATTGTTTGGGCACTATCTGATATTTGGTTAAAATGTTGAAGTCTAGAAAACAGTTGAGTATTATTTTGAGAAGTTTAACAACGGCTACTTTGATTTTTTTTCCAATGAACCCTATTTGTTTTTTACAGTACCTCAAAATACATTCGTCCAATATGAGGTGATGTGTATTTATTTCTAACAGTTTCTTAAGAGATCAAGAAATCAGAATAATTTACACTCTTTTTATTTTGTTTGTTATTATTCATAAAGAAAGTATTTTTGATGATAAAAGGGGCGCGGAGTTTTATGCCAAGCAACAATAAAATTTGATGAAGTAGAGGTATGTAAGCAATTAAGGATTTTAGGTTCACGTAGCACCGAATTTAAGAATATACTAGATAGATAGTTAAATAATTTCCACAAAATGAGCTACTTTTTTCACCGACTTCCAAAAACGGCTTGGGCAATTTTGATGATTTAAACTGCATTATATTAAGGAACATTACAGAAAGGTCCCATATAATTGTCTATAACATGAGATTTACGGTTTTCTAGAAAATCAGAAAAAAAAAGTAAATAAATGTTTGATTTCAGCGATTTTCAATGAATCTTCACTGTTTTCTCTAAAAGTGTTCACGCAATTTGAATATTATGAATTGTATTATACAAAAATATGTTCCAGCTTGATTCCGTACATTTTTCTATAACGCAAAACATACTATTTTTCTGAAAATCCGAAAAATATATGCAAAAAACTGTAAATTTACATCATGGTAAATGTGAAATTTTTATCATAAATATCTAGTTTAAATGTCATGATATGCCATGAAAGTATATCGTACAGCGTGTTTTTAGTAGTTTTCATTTTGAAGCATTTGAAAGTCACTTTCTGTTAGAGATGAAGTTATAGTCGCGTGAAATGACAGAAAATATTCCATTTATCGAAACGAAAATTTCTTAGATATATCGGCGAACTCTTCTATATGGTATACGGTTGTAGGTGTGGGCGTGCGTGCATGCGAGATATTAGATGGTACATAAGCCGTTGTATACATAGGACGGTTGAAATATAAGTTGGAAATGAATTAGTTATACAGGGTCTTTCTAAAAATATTGTATTGGGTGCCACATAAGTAGTTGCGTATACAAGGTGGTTGAAATAGGAGTGGAGCAAAACTAGAGTTATAAAGAGCGGATATTTGCATTATAGGACGGAAAATAATTACAGTTATACAAAAGGCTTTGAAAATTGTCAGAAGTAGTTGAATATACAGGATGGTTGAAATATAAATTTTAGTAGAATTAGGGTTTAAAATAGTTATATAGTTTGGAACATAAGTAATTGCTTATACAAGGTGTTTGAAGGAAGGGTAAAATTATTGTTATTCAGCATATATCAAAATATTTTGTTATATAAGCATAAGCAGTTAGGATATTTGAATTATAGAACGTAGTACGGAGTATAATTATAAACATGGGTTCAAAAAAATTTAGAAGCAGTTGCATATACCGGGTCGTTGAAATAAATGGTAGAGTAAAATTATAGTCATAAAGTGTGGCTCAAAAAGGTGAATTTTGTTATACAGGGTAAACCATGAGCAGTTGCATAAATGGAATACTAGACATATGGGACGAAATAAAATCATTGGTATACAGGAATAATTTAAACAATAGAAAGAGTCAATAGTGTGGAGAGGATTTATACTTATGAAAAAGTTAAAATTCATTTGGAAAATATAGAGAGGAGGAAGTGAAAGGAAGAAAGAGGGAGAGATAAGAATAAGCTAAAATTTTCAATTGAATTATACGTTAAATCAGATAAAAAGAAGTGTGAAAATAGTGATTGATTGCACACAGTTTCTAAACTGTTCTTATTTTAAGTCAGCTGAAGTCGGTTCTTTTTTAAATATAAATTATTTTTAAATGTAAATTAATATGTACGGGGTGTTACCTGATTTGTAACAAATGTAGTCTATTTGCAAGAACATGTGTTTGATTTTCACTTTTTTAAATCGTTTAGTAACTACCTATTAGAAAAGTAATATCTTACCTCCGTCATTTAGTTCTGGTAATTCTTCCTCAATTAATTTAAAATCTGTTATTTTGGCAGCTCCATCGAAAACTTTGTCATATATAAAAACTTTTGCTTTCACCATGACTGAATATTTTGTGTCAAAGAAACAATGTACACTAAATTTTAAAAATTGTCACAGTTGTTTACTTGTTGTTTGATAAGGCCAACAAATGATCATATATTAATTCTGCTGTATAAACTTACGAGAGAAATACCAAGGACACGTTTATCAAGTATCTGCCTACTTACCGAAGGCAGTCGGAATTCCACATACAGTGTATTATTAAACGAAAAGTATTATTTCTCGGATATCTCTTCAATACGATTTACTTTTTTGTCATTTGTAAATATTATACAGAATGTTCTCAAAACTGAATCAATTTCTCGAACATGTAAAGAGAAGTCGATTCAGGTACCAAGAATCTTTTATAAAACACTTACAGAATTGTTTTTTAATCACGTTCATAGCGTCACACGACTTTCTGGTTCCTAATTGTCATGCTCAGCTAAATTTCTTTCTGAAATTGCTTTGGTAAGGCCTTATATCCATTTTATAAGCGTTCTACGGCATTTTCTTTTTTCCGAGGAGTTCTTTATTTTTGAGAGTCGTTTTGGTCCCATTCGTCTCACATGTTTGTTTTTTATTTGTCTTTCTATATCTTCTACTAAAGTTCTTCTTCTGTATTCCTATTTCTTCGTGCGTGTATGTTCAAGTATAGAACTCCTTGTCGGTCTTCCGTTAAGATCCATTTCAACCACGCTTAAGCTATTTTGTTTGTGAGACATTTGCCACTCTTCATAACCATACGTTATTACCGGCTGTAGAGTGATGTCGTATATTCCCTTTGTTTTTTTCTGATGATTTTCTTCCATAACATTGAGCTCAATGCTCTTGTTCTGCCATTTAATTGTCTTCATATTTCTCCCATTGATACTAATTTTTGCCTGGATATGAACGTTCCTTACTGCTTCTAATTTTATCCCCTTTAAGATTTACATCCTCAGGTAGGTTTTCTTTTACTATATCTTTGGTTGTGTCGAATTATAACTTCCACTTGCCGTAAATACATAAATGTTCTGACTTTCAAAAGTTTGATATGTTTTAAAGAATTTTAAATGTCAGTGTTCAAAAAATCAATAAAAAATATAATAAATTAGTTTAAATTCAGTTATAATAAATGTATAAAAATTAAATTAAAACGCAGAATTAATAAATATTTTTGAATAAAATTTCCTCAAATATAACTGAACAAAGCAAATTATTATGGGGTTTTGGAAACACTGCTTCTTATAACAGCATCCACACGTCTGGTCATCCCTTTAATCAAGTTATCTCTTGAACTAAAGTTTCCCGTTCTGGATGGCTCTCTTCAAGTAGTTTCACACATGATCGATA